>NW_023611627.1:0-119761 GCF_013339725.1 Rhipicephalus microplus
TTTATGGCCGCGTGCGGTCGCAGCTTGATCAATATTAGCGTTCCAATAAGCATCTGGCTTCGACTAGCAAATGGTGGTGGTCAAAATTTACGGAGCCCTCCGCGACAGCGTCTCTTATATAATGTCTGGTTTTGGTACGTTAAACCGCACGTATCATTCAATCAATAAATCGCCTAAGGAAATGCATCTTATGGCGCGCTGAAGGCTAGAAAAAAAAAGGATATCTCAACGCGGTCAATAAGTGCAGCGCTTCATGCCGATAGACCGACGATGTCGGCTGCAGCAGCGATACCGAAATGAACTTTTAGCACACTGCTACAGTCATCCCACCCATGATATCTTTGAAATGGTGATTTTTATCTGCAGTAACGTATCAATACAATGAAAACTGTCTTCTGTATCGAGTGATGTTAGCGAAACTGACAGTATCCCGAGCTACATAAGAGCATTTCAGATCATTTAGAGCACTAAAAACATTTTCTTGTCGTTCATAGCTTTCGTTGCTTGTCATCGTCGCAGGCATGATTCGCAGAAACAAAAAAAAACAACTTCTAAAGCACTGAAGTTGCACAGAAAGATGCTTTTTTCAACGGAGAGGTACAAAAATGCACGCGTGCCGCTGCTAACCCGCATGGTGCGTTGAACCGGAAGCCGTGGTATCCCAGAGTTCCCGCCCCGCCGCTGTGGTCTAGTGGCTAAGGTACTCGGCTGCTGACCCGCAGGTCGCGGGTTCAAATCCCGGCTGCGGCGGCTGCATTTCCGATGGAGGCGGAAATGTTGTAGGCCGTGTACTCAGGTTTGGGTGCACGTAAAGATCCCCAGGTGGTCGAAATTCCGGAGCCCTCCACTACGGCGTCTCATCAATCATGGTGGTTTTGGGACGTTAAACCCACAAATCAATCAATCAGACTTCCCTGCGATTGCCCATATTACCGGTCACCTATTGAACCCGAGTGGCACTTTGTACGGCGACGAATGCAATGCAGGTGACAAGGATGAATGGATGGATAGTTGATATGGCTGTACCCTATAGATCCGGCGCTGGCTAGCGCCCAAAAGCAGTAATACTTAGTGGACCGAAAGTTAGATTAAATTTCTCCTTTTAATGTGAGGTTGAGGACGTGTACTTGCAATGAAGGGTTTAATTTTCGTTTGTGCCTTCTAGTTAATTCTACCCGCTTAAAGTCTATTTTGCCCTCCCTGTCCCTAAACCTTAGTGCTTTGAAAAACTCTCCTCCATCATCCTGAACTATAGGATGAAGCCCTTTACAGAACATTATCAAGTTTTCGGCAGTTTCCTTCCTCTCAACACGCACTGCATACCGTGTCTACCCCTTTGTATTTGGCCCGATAGTCTTGGTTCGCAATACTCCTGTCCTGGCATGAAACAGTAAACACTACCAACAGTATTATCACAGATTCTTTCCTTGGCAATTTTCTGCCTATAAGTTCGATAGATCTCTTGTGCGGAATTCTTAATCGTTCCAATTCTCCACATATCAGTCTCAGCTTCCTTCATCTTCTTCCTAAACGATAATTCTTTTTCGTTTGGCCCCCTGCTGTTTTCTAAGTATTTACCAGTCATTTTTTTGGTTCACTTCCTTAATTTTGTATCGACATTCTTCATGTACAAGTGCTGAATACCTTCTAGCCCAACGCTTCTTCCCCATTTCTCTCAATCGCTTTTCAAATTTTATCTTGCTGCAGGCTTCCCTGCCCTTAAAAGATGTCCATCCCATATCACCTTGTACTCCATGATTTGTTGTATTCCCGTGAGCTCCTAAGGCAAGCCTACCTATTGCACGTTGCCTAACTTCTAATCTTGCTTGAACTTCTGATCTCATGCACAAGACCGCGTTGCCGAACGTCAGACCAGAAACCGTGACTCCTTTTCATATTCCTCTCACGACATCTTACCTGTTGTAATTCTACAGTGCCCTGTTTTTCATCACCACTGCATTCCTGTTACCTTTATTCGTCACGTATTTTTTGTGCTTCCTTAGGTACTCAGCCCCATTGCTCATCCATACACCCAGATATTTGTATTTATCTGTTATCTCTAGCGTGACCTCCTGTATTCTAAGCTCACTACGTTCATTATCATTAAACATTATGACTGCTGATTTTTTCTTAGTGAATCTGAAATCTAACCTATCTCCCTCATTACCGCAGATGTCCATCAATCTCTGAAAATTTTTCTTGTTGTCAGCCATTAGTACTATATTATCTGCGTACATCAATGCTGGTAGTGTCTGTTCAATGATTTTTTCTTGTTGAGCGAAAGAGAGGTTGAAGCCGAGTACACTTTCCTCTAATTTGGCCTCTAATTCTTGTAGGTACATCATGAATAACAAGTTTGATAGAGGACACCCCTGCCAAAGCTCCCGTTTTACCTCTGCAGGCTTGGATACCTGTTTTTCCCATTTTATAACTACCTTGTTACCTTTATAGATATCCTTTAAAAGATTGGTGACTACATCTTCCACTCCTAGTGTGTCCAGTGACCTCAAGTCCCCAGAATCCTCCACAAGTCCTCTTGAACCACGTTATTGTACGCTCACTTGATATCCAAAATACTAGCCACAGGGTCTGTGTTCTTTTTCTGCTATTTCGATGCACTGCGTCAGTGAGAACAGATTGTCTTCCAACCTCCTGTGTTTCCAAAACCCATTCTGTAGTTCCCCCAGCACCCCCTCATCGTCTATCCATGCCTGCAGTCTTTCTTTTATAATCTGCATTGCCAGCCTGTAGACCGCTGAAGTGACTGTTATAGGACGGTAGTTGTTTATTTAAGCTTTGTCCTCCTTTCCTTCATATATCATGCTAATCCTGCTAAGATTCCATTCATCGGGGACTTCACCATCGATTATCATTTTGCTCACTGCCTCTCTCAAAGCCTGCTTAGACTTCGGACCTAATGTCTTAATCAGCATAAGTGAAATGCCATCTGGGCCTGTTGATGTACTACTACGAACCCTCTTCTCATCCCTTTCCCACTCTCGTTGTGAAAATGGAGCCATTGCGCCACTTGATTCATCCTTGTCCATTGTGGTGCACAAAGCACTTCTTTGTGGAAATTTTTCTGTCGCCCTTACTCTTATATACTCAATAGCTTCGTCCCCTTCTAGCCTATCACCTTGAGCTGTAGTTATGAACCTCTGCTCTAAGTTCGTCTTATTTCTTAGGGAGTTTAGATGATTCAAAAATTTCGCAGCTGCCTTTCCACTTTTTATGTACTTCTGCCTGCCGCTGAGCTCCATTTCTTCTAATCTTTTCATTGATCAGAGGGAATGCTTCTCTTATACAGCCTAAAGAGATTTTTCAATTTTTTCAACTTCATCTGTCCGTTCACCTTGCTGCTTAGCATGTCTGTGTTCCCTAGAAGCTTCCTGACGTTTTGCTATGGCTCTCTTAACTTCCTCGTCCCACCAACTCTTGTGTTTGTGTCTTCTTTTCCGGGGTGACTTGTCACGTGCCTTAGCAAGCTCTAGCTCAAAGAGTCTAACTAGATTCGTGTATGTCCACACTGTTTTCTTATTTTGAGTGATAACTTTCTCATTATGTTTAATAGCTTTTTATACTTGCCTTTCTGAATAAAAAATTCCCTTTAGTTACCCATCTTGTCTCCTTCTAGCTTTCACTGCTCTTCCAAAACTGAGCTTGATACGTTTGTGATCACTACCCAGACATCTGGAGCCACCTTCATCTATGTGCATTCCCCTGAGCTTATCCTACATGCTATGTGACATCAGTCCATAATCTATCGATGACAGCAGCCTTCCTACCTCCCATGTTATTTGCCCTTCACACTTCTCAGTACTGTTGCAAATGATCAAATCACACTTTTCACGCATATGCATGATCATTTGCTTGCCAGCTTGGTATACCCATCTATATCTTCTACACTCTAAGAAAAAAGAGAGCGAGAATGTAGAAACGGGCTCCGTTCCTCCTTCGGCACAGCGACTTCCTCCCTTTCGGGCGCTTTACCCGTCGTGCCCTCTCGTGGCAAGGACCAAAGGAGCAACGTTCTTCCTTCAGCGATCAAGTTTCTCCTCAATCACGGGGGTCTTGCGCACGCGCATGTGCACGCCAAGCCTAGCCGGCCGCGGCCAGTCGCGAGCGATTGCTTTTACCTAAGATTGTTGTAAGCAATGCAGGAGTGACGTATTTTTTTGTTTTATTGGTGTAGAGTAAAAGCCTCTCTTTTTTTATCGTCAGGCACTCGCACGATGCTCTGCACACTTCCATGTGCGTCTCGTGTTGTTTCATACTACCAAATTGTCACGAATACAAGGAGCTCTGCTTCCCAAGCAGTCTTGCTTTATCGATTACCTTAAAGTGTACAAAAATAATGATTTTTTTCCGTGTCGACAAACTTGGTAAGCCCACGCATATTTAGTTTCGCACGGCACCAATAGCACTCATGATTTACACGAGGCGCGTAAAAAAGCATCACACCTAATTTTTCAACATTCTAGGAAACCTGATACCACTCTACAGTCCATGCGTGAAAGCACGATCATATACAATCGATAGAGTTATGCGTGCCACTACCGCCATATAAATGTTCTTTGCAGTTTACCCCCATTCGAATACGGCCACCGTGGCCGGAAGTCGAACCTGCGTCTTCCAGCATAGTCACACGACACCCAATAAGGCTATGCTACCACGGCAGGTGAAAGCACAAAGGGAAACAGGCTGCGAAGTTTCACCGAGCGTTTATTCGCCAGACTAGGTTACAACCATCAGAAACGTTCTTAACATCATCATAGCTAAACTTTTGTGAAATGTGAACCAATGACTTCTGTAGGTTAAACCGAATTCTCAATCGCATTCGTTTTTAATTGCCCATGTCAGCACTGACAAGTAGGAAGGAAATATGCATGCGTGCAGTGTGCCTTTCTTGTCCATAATTCTCCTCTGTCGTGAGAAACTGAACACAAATGCACTTCTAGTAACAGCTGTGCACAGAAAGTAAGTACTAACACTCACTCACCTTTGTGAAAAGAGTATTCTGATTCCACAGTAATAACCACCACAGCCACAGCGCTAACAAGATTGTGGCACGCACTATAATTGCAAGTTGACATGCGAGGCGAATCGTGAGAGGCATCTGAAGCAGAAAAGTATGTAGGCACAACATTCTATAAAGTTATAGTAAATTTGCGCACTGCAGCGATAGTTCCTCCACTCAAGTATTATAGCTGCCGCGACGCCAACAGCTACTGTTTTAGCTCACGAAAAAATACCGTCGGATGCGAGGTCATCGCTTATTTCTCTCACAAGACCCGCGTTGTAACGTACGTATACACTGCTAGGTCGGTCGTTACCGCATCAAAAACATTGTCATTGAAGATCTAGTGGTGTACTGTATCCATGGCTAACGGTCACACTTGTGGTACGCACGTAAAAAGAATATAAGCAAACGTTAACACAAAACAAAAAAACGAGATCGACGTGACCACAGAGCACCTACCACTACGGAGACAAAGTTTGGTCTGCATGCTGCACCCTCTCCAAGTAACAAGAAGAAGAATAAAAAAACGTGACCTCCTAAATGTCTAACGCCTGGAAAGTGTTTGCATTCTCGGAGGCTTCAACAAAAAAAAAAAGTAACCGTGGCAGTGGTCGAGAGATGGTGCGGCATTCGGAATGCCGTGGGCATTTTATGCATGGCTTGGGGGTATTGGCCTTCGTGAAAACCTTATAAGCTCTAGTAATTATTCCGTTCATCATTGTGCAGCCATTGATAAGCTTACGTTTGTCTAAGCATCAGATACAATATATTTACGTGTGCGCATGTTGTCGTATTGATACAAAACGTAAAAAAAAGTGTAAGAAAACCTACTTGCAATTTGTGCCACTATTGTCAGTCGAAATTCATCGCTATATAAGCTGGTGCGCTTTCACAGTAGGGCGTGAGTAAAACCGTCGAAGTGTGGGCCGTTGCTGTGAATGGTTTATTGTGCTCTTGTTGCGTACTTGTTAGCGCTATATGTTAGCGTACATGTTGCGTACTATATGTGTAGCATGTGTCCACCTGTAATTATATGCCTTGCAGTAGCACATATTAGGCTTCCGGTGTCAGTGAGTAATCCTGAATAGATTGAGGCGTAAACAATTCGCAAGGGAGCCGTAATAGTGGGTATGACAACGTACGTCGCGGCAGAAAACTTTTTTAGTATCGTTCAGTCCCTTCAAATGACGCCAGCTACCCCCTACTTCACGGCTATGACGCTCTCACGCCTCCAGCTACTTATATGACATTGAACATCTATCTATCAAAACTGCACTACTCAGTCGGAATGGTTTCGCTGCGATCGAGTGTACGGTTTGGAGTCACATCTCGTGACCTGCGGACCCGTAAACGCATGGATAACGTCGCTACACTATGTGAATCTGCGAGATTTAAATACAGCAAGCCTAGCATGCACTCTTCAGGTGAGGGCTCTGCAGTATCCGTGTCTTTCGGAGTGAACGTGGCTTCGCTGACCGAACGAAACCTGCTTGCTCCGTCGTTCTATTTCGCGATGTGCTCATTGCCACAGGTTCGTCTGCTTGTTTTTATAATCATTTCGTTCAATATCAAGCTCAGCGGGACCGTTTTTGTAACTTACAGTGCCGTGTACTCCTTATCGGTCGACAATCGTTGCATTTGCTAAGCCTACTCGCTTCGCCCGGGGGCAGCCATGTTGATTTTCATAAGGAGGAACATGTTTCTCCGTGGATGAAGGAGCAACGTTTCTCTATTTAAAGACGAATATTGGGGACATCGCCGTTCCTCTCTAAATGGAGAGAACGTCTCTCCATTTTTTAAGAGTGCGCGCATTCATATCTCCTAGTATACTTATCTTGCACTCTCCTCCTAACTCCTGAATGTCATTTGATATACACTCTATCATTGCCTGGTTTTGCTTTGTGGCCTTTGCTCCCGTCCACAAGTACAAGAAACCAAGGAGTGTCATTTGCCCTGCCACTTTCCCACTTAGCCATAATTGTTCCTTGCACTCCTGCTTGACACTTTGCCAGTCTGTACTTTTATGAATAAATGCCCCAATACCACCCTCTTTTCTGCTGCCTTCTGTTCTATTACAATATCCCACACGTAGTCCGGATTCTTAGGAGGTCGTTCCATGTCCCTAAGATGTGTTTCTACAAAACCGTATACCATCGGCCTTTCCTCCCTTAGCAGTTCTTCTATCTCTTCCCACTTCAGCCTATTCCTGCCACCCTGCATGTTAATATACCCTATGTCTGAATTGGCTCGACACTCATGGCTACGTCTATTTCTGCCCCGGACTCTACCTATCTTAGATACTGGTGCCACTTTGGAATCCTATCTGTCCATACCACCTGTCAAAGGGTCTCCCTGGTTGTTTCCCTTATTACTAGCTATCCTGCCTCTCAAAGCGCCCTCGTGCCCCCCAAAAAAGCTACTTCGCGTCCTGCAAGTCGCCAACCAACCTGATGACCTAGCCGCTCATTGAAGTCAATTCTGCCTCGTTGAAAACCACCCCACCTATGCACCTCTCTGTATATTTCCACCCCCTCAAAGGCTTTCTCTCGACTCATCCGCCATATCTCTTGGTTTGCGTTGACAACCGCTCTTTGCAGGTTGCAGTCATGCACCGGTACCTCCGGTATCGTGCATATCACTACCTGTACCTGAGGAGAAGTGGCGCTCATGTCATCGGCCCCTTTCGCCAGTGTGGTCGCTAGTCCTGCCGTATCTTCATTTAAGACATCGTATCAACCACCTGAAATTATCACGAGGTTTCGTCTGTCAGCTGTAGTTTTGAGTTTTGCGCTCACTTGTCTCATGACTGCTTCCAGCTTGCGTCCTGGGAGCGTCCCTACTGCAACCCTCTTGTCACCTCTTACCTTCTCTTTGACTGCCTCTGCGCATCGATATAAATTTGAATCCCCGGCGATTATCACATGCTGTGACTTTTCAGCTGGACCGTCCTGCACGTGGGGGTTACTTGCGCCTGTGACGCCAACTGTTTTGTCTCCTCCCAGCCCCACCACTACTTAGCTTAAGCTGGGCCTTGCGACAATTGAACCGGCTGAACCTGGTTTATCCGAACTTGCTTGCTCTTTCTTCTCCACCGTTCTGGTTGCCGCTGCCTTACTGTTCTCTCCGTCGGCCACTCCTTTGTTCACCTTGGCTAGTGCTTCATCGGCGGACTTCAGCCTTTCTCCCATTTCCCTCGTTTTCTCTTGCTCTGTCGCCAACGCAGTCTCCAGCTCGGTGATTCCCATCAGCTGGTCACTCTGGGCAACCATCATTTTCTTCATTTTTTCCTTGACGTCCAATTACCTACGCTTTGCGTCAGGCAATGGGACGTCATCCGCTTCTACACTCCATCCGCTTCTACACTTGGGTCCACTTTCAAACCCACCCTACAACCTGAACATTTTACAGCTTTTTTAACCATGTCTTTATGGCACCAACTGTCGTTATGACTTGTCTCACTCGATAATTACAAAACACGAACCCTGTCCTACGTAAAAGGGAAAGTCTAAGCTCTACTACAAAAATTTGTGTGTTCAATGTACGTCCACCCCCCCCCCCTGGGGTGGCAAGAGGGAAAAATGCGAAGAAACAGGCACACACACACGCACAAAGTAGTAAATACCTCGTGACTGACCCCAGGAAAAGCCGTACAATGTAATAAGTGCTACAAATAATTTAACTGCTGCCTTAATAATTATAAAGGCAAGCTCAAAACATGCAAAACCACTTATTTCAACACATCCATCTACCGTGCCAGTCCGAACTGAACAAGGCATGACTGAATGTGTCCGCCTAGCAGACGAAATGTTTACGGAATAGTTGAGTCTGACGTCACTATTTTCTGTAGAGAAGCGGTCAGCTGTGGCGTGACCTGGAGGTGACCGCGAGGTAGCGCCACTGCTGGTGTTCCCAGCACTAAAAATGGCGGGGGATTACCAGCCGTTTTGAATAGTGCTAAATACCAGTGATATAAATACATAAAAGTGATAGTTATTCATTCCTCAGTTGTGTTTTAGGTCGCGAATCGCTGCTGCGGGATCTATAGCTACTCGCTGACGCAAAACTCTTGACATGAGTAAATTTGATGTCAGTGCTGTTTTAAGAGGACGTTGGCATCCTTATAAGAGTCTGGTACTCTTTCCGTCGGGAGAGCGGCCGTATTTCGTCTTAAATCTCGTTATCAAAGGCCCGTTTGTTTTGATGTTTCGACGCAATGTAGCAAGCGGTAATTTAGTCGCTTGCTGCAATGCGAAATCTTCGTGCGAAAGGCGTCGTAGCCATCGTAGCATACGCTTCTTGGCGGCCTGTCATGGTTGTTTTGGTAATTGACAAGGGCGTTAAGGTAATCATTGTGAAATTTCCTTATGCACAACACTTTCATACTGGCTGATTGATTGGTTCATCCTTCTTGAACTGGCGCAACTAGCCACTGTAACGCAACCCACCTCGGGATATCAGCTATAAAACGGGTGGTGTCCTGTTATATAAATGAACTTCTTTATATTCTCAATATTTTTAGAAAGAGTTAGTTTTTCGAAATCACTCATTACCTTCATTAGGCAGAAGAAAAGAAAAAGAAGTAACTTACTGCATCGAGTACGGTGCATGTGCGTCTTTGTTTGCCTTCTGAGCCGTGTTGTTTTATTTAACTGTTCTTAGTCCTCTCTTGTGCGTTCGTAAAATTTTCTTTTCATATTAACGCACTGCAAGGCTGCATCCGCCGTTCTTTCAGACTATGCGCGAGGCAACGTTTTTCGAACCAGGAAAGTTGCAAAACTCCCCGTGTCAGCCGACCCATCGCGCGGCGTTGGGATAGCTTCGGTTTGGTGGCGCTGGCGGCGTAACAATGTTCCGCTAGCAGATGAAAACGCGCAGTCAGCGTGGCAAGACGCCAAAGCAGCTGTTCAGATCTTCGCCGACACTATGTTATCAAGATTTTCTATTGCGCTGCCACAGCAAAGCAAAACTGAACAATATTTAGTGCTAATGAAGTGGAGCAGAAAAAAACAGAGAGGCGTGAACTGTAATAACTGCACAACTGCCCGTTTCATTGCTCTAAACATTTCTCTTCGCTGGTCAATCTCGAGCATGTTGGCGGCATGCGGCACTCCGTAATACCCACTTGTATTGGGCTACATGCAACGCACAAGAAAAACCATGATTTTATTTTGAGCTTGCTTTAGTATATTATATGAAAAATACAATCAAAGCGATGTACGGGCGTAAAAAACACCAACACACGAGGGGACGTGAAGTTCAACGCTGTCAGTGAGTTAGCAGCTGATCGTGCGTCGTCACTCTCACTCTCGGAGCGTTCCACGTCCAGTGAAAAATCCTCAACGTCAAAACGGTTTCCTTGAACACCACTGCTGAAAGTAATCTTAGGAATTCTCTCCACCGAAGGACTTCATTAACACCAACAACACATCACTCACAGCGCACGACACTAACATGGTGTCACTCACCACGTTTATCTGGGCTTGGTGAACAATTTGCTCCGACACCCGGCAAGAAGTGAATCAATTTCAGTGTGCTGCCATCTATCAACGCACGTAAAAATCAAACGACGCAGCGTTGGCCAACCTTTGGAAGAGCAAATGGCAAGCCTGCGCTACTTTCCACGTACAATGACAGTTATGGGATTCATGTACTAAATAAAGCACCGACGAATGCCATACACTCGTAAAACAAGATGAGTTTTAACTGCAAAGGCGAGATGATAAGGTTTAACTATTTATTGTGGCTGCAGAAAATTTCGCGAGGCTGATATGTCTACTCTGCGGGCTGTATTTGAACGGGAGAATTGCCACGTATCACAAAAACTTCGCGTCTCGCAAGAACGAATCAGATTTATCACGCTACGGACCATCCGCTATATTCACTGATGCACGGAACATACAAAGCGGTTTGTGTTCGTTTCTTGCTAACGCGTGAACATTGAGGCTAGCGCAGCTGAACAAGGAAGCGTCTGCCTACTGATAATATTCGAGAGGACGCTCCTGAATTCCGCTAGGCGGCGCGACAGCCAGTAAACATTGTGAATAGCTGTCTTTTTGGACTGCTCACAATGAACAAACGATGCTTGAAAGCATAAAATACGAGTCGGTTGGTTGCGGTATAAGAAATCAACTATGAGGCACATTCCAATGGCATTTACAGCAAGCAACATTATGAATGGCAAGCTATTTGCGAAAGCCGCTACTTTTTCCTAGGTGTTTTTATTTTCTCACTAACATTGAGGCCTACAGGAAGTTGTTTTACTTGAGGAAAAAACTCGAAGATGCCCCTAGAGATGTCAAATTACTTTCATATAAGACATTTGTTCGCCCTATTTTGGAGTATGCGTCTTCTGTATGGAGTCCTCATCAGCAGTCACTGAGAGATAAAATAGAAAAAATTCAAAGGCTAGCAGTGCGCTTCATTTGCTCGCGGTACCGGAGGACAGAATCCGTCACAAATTTGTTAAAATCATGTGCGCTAGAACCCCTGCAAGTGCGCCGCGAAAAGCAAAGGTTAAAACTCCTGTTTCAAATTTTAAGAGGCGAAATCAAAATAAATAAAGACACATACATACAACCTGCACCCAAACGAGGAGCTCGGTTGAACCATAGTCACCAAATAAGGCCTTTTTGGGCGCGTCTGGATGACTTTAAAAATTCTTTTTTTTCCGTATAGTATAGAAGTGTGGAATAGACTTTCAGAGTACGCTGTTACTAGCGCAAATGTCAAAGAGTTAGAGTGTTCGCTAGAATTGTACTAACGGCAACATGAAACGTAATGTCTGTTTTGTCATTGTGTATTGTTTTTGTTTTGTGTTCATATTCCTCCCTGTAATGACCCTCAAGTGAGGGTTACAGTATTAATAAATAAATAAAAATTTTGTTGAACTTAAATGCGTTAGCATACATTGGGTCCAATGGCACATTTGAAGGGGATTAAAAAAATTGTACAACTGAATAGTCCGTACTGTTTCCCGGATAAAGGAGACAATTATTTTTCTTTTCGTCAAATATATAGGCACTTATTATATAAATTTATGTAATAGGTACTTTACTGTACCAGCTATTCTAAGAAGTGTGTCCTAAATTCTCAAAAAACAGGAAAATGTGACATATGCCGGTGCCTTCAAGATTACTGTTTCTGTAGCCGCAGGCGTATTAAGATGGCAAAAACATCATTTGGTGCATTAATTCAGGTAGCTGTATTCATTGCTGCGCAATGAATTTTCCTCTCGAACAGTGTCAGATGGAAATGACCTTCCCCACCATGCTGCATCTACAAATAACCGCCCTATGTTCAACGCCACGGTTTCCTCTATTTTGCCAAATTAGTTATCGTTGTTTGTACGATCTGATCCCTTACCGCATGTTTTTTTGTTTCTAGTGTCACTATTTGTCTAGTATTGTATTCATTGTAACATAACTTCACCCCTTACGTATCTCCACTATAAACGGGGCCTTTAAAGAAAAGAAACTGAACTGAATGGAGTGAGACATTTCTGTAAAGAGGAGAGTTGGTTTTAGTCCCAGGAGCGTTTTGAGCGGTGTTACAAATGTTTTACGAGAATCTAAAAAAGTGTAATGCTAACGTAGCTGAATTTAGTCGTTTTAGGCACAGACAATTTTTTTGTTTATTATGTCAATCTTTTCAAAATTTCTTTAAAATCCTACAAGTTTAAATTATTACTGTTATACCTAATTGACTCAACTCTTTCAATCAAGAAGTGAATTAGTTGAATAAGCAAGGTACCATCCGATTCATGGCCTATCCCCCTGAGTGGGTTGCAGCAAACTGTCAAGGAACCAACCAACTTCAACTCTTCCGTTATACAAAACTGCCTAACTCCACTAAATAAGAGTAAATAATTTAACTTCCTTAATTAGTGTCCCGAAGAATTTCTAGCAATCTCAAGACACCTGAGTCTACAGAAGAAAAGTTCAGGAAATGACACATTTCGATCATTTGCGAGAATTTAAGGAGGTATTGACACCCTTTTTTAGGTGGCGAGTTTACTGTGCCATACAAGTCTCCTGTATACAGAGACGGCTCTGATGAGCAAGTGTGACGCTCAGCGAACGCTGAGAATAGTTTTATCATGATATCAAAGTCATTTTTTTTCGCGGCGCATCTACCGACATTGACACTAACTTGACGTCAGGCTACAATACTAACAGAGTTATTCAATCATACCAGTTGCGAAACTGCGTTCTAAAATCCGACTCTTCATTTGGGAACGGCTCAAAACAACTATTTAGGACTTTTTCAGAATCTTTTCAGAACAACGATAGCGTGGCATGTTCGCTACAGTGGGCCGAGATACTACTTAGGATTTATTTCTTTTTATGATATTTCCATACATAAAAAACACCTTCGAGGTCTCATGTATATATACTGTATAAATCAACAGAGAGGTGACAAAACAAACAAAGCTTGTTCAATGAATGAATAAATGAAAGAAAACTTTATTTCAGTCCTGCAGGATGCGTTTAGCGCGTAGCGGGCGCCTCCCACTTAGGGACCGACAGGGAGTACCTGGCGGCCACTTCGTGGGCCTGTTGGACAGCCCATTGCTGGTCGGCGAGAAGTGAGCTACTGAGCGACCTCTCGCACTTGCTTGAGGTACAGTCGGGAGGAGCATTTCTACTCTCAAAGTATGTGTGCGAGTGGTGCCATGTGTCTACATGATAGGCATGTGTCGCTGGGGTATGCATCAGGATAATAAACGTGAAATGTGGCAAGGTTTGGGTACGCGTGCGTCTGCAATAGGCGTAGGGCTAATACCTGCGGTCTGTGAAGTTTCGGAATTGGAGGTGGAAAATGCGGCGCTCAAGTTAAAAGTGCTTTGTTATGTCATTGTGCGTAATGGGTGCATCCCGATTGGTCTATAACTCAGCAAGATGGGGTTGCCCTGTGGCCGTTCGGTCGGTGAGTGCGCGCGTTGCATCATGGACGATCTCGTTGAGGTTGGATAGGTCACCCTGCACTTGGCCGAGACGATCGGGGAACCAGATGAGAGTATGGTGCTTCAGGGCACTCGGGTCCGCTCTGCGCAGGATACGTAACGCCTGGTCGGAGATGACTCCGTGTTCGAAGGCTTTGATGGCCGGTCTGGAGTCGCTGTAGATGAGTTCCTGTTTGCTTTGGAGCATAGCTATAGCTGCTTGCTCCGCTACTTAAGGGTTTCGGGTGAGGATTGTGTCAGAGTTAAGAATCTGCTGCGCGGATGATACTGCGACCACGGCGAAGGCTCGGTTGTTGTGATAGGCAGCGGCGTCCACGAACAAGACGTTGTCCGCTTCCATGTCTATGCGCTTGAGAATGGCGGTATCCTGCGCAAGGCGCCTGTCTCTGTTGTATTCGGGGTGTACATTTCGCGGAATGGGAGCGATCATGATAAGGTCGTGGATTTCACGGGGAATTAGAGTCAACTCTGGGGGGTCCTTGGCCGTCCAGGAGAAGAAGCCGAGCTCACGCAGAATATGGCGGCCCGCCTTGGTGTTGGTGAGTCGGGTCAATTGCACGCGTTTCTGAGCTTCGGGGATCTCTTCTAGCGTGTTATGTAGCTAAGCTCGGGAAGTTTGTGCATTGGGGTGGTGATAGGGAGGCCAAGGGCTCGTTTGACCACCTTGCAAATAAGCGCATTGAGTCGATCGCGCTCAGCACGTAGCCATTTTTGTATAGCGGCAACGTAGGTAAAATGGCACCAAACAAACGCGTGTACAGGACACAGCAGGTTGTCTTCTTTGAGATCATGGTCCCTATTGGCTACTCTATGTACGAGTCATATGTCATTCTCAGTCTTAGTTCTGAGCTTCTGCACTGTTTGGGTGTTGGTTCCGCGGGACTTGATGATCATGCCGAGGACCTTGATGGTGTCTACCTTGGGTACTGTACGACGATATCTTGTGTGGAGGGTGGTATTGTGTTCCGCCGGAAGTTTACACCCTCTGGGTTTGGTACCCCGGCGTTTGGGCAAATATGTCAACAGCTCCGACTTCGCGGGTGAGCACCAGAGATTGGTGTGGTCGAGGTAGGACTCTGCGGTGTCGATGGCCTCTTGCAGGGCGGACTCAATGAAGCCATCTGACCCTGTTTAGCACCGTATCGTTACATCGCCCGCATAGATAGTGTGGTTTAGCCCGTCGATTTTTGAAAGTCGTTCGGAAAGCCCGATCATCACAAGGCTGAAGAGCGTGGGCGAGAGGACGAACCCTGAGGAGTAACCCGCTGTTCACTGAAATTAATTTATTGAACAGTAAATAATCACCACAGACAGCGTTGTCAGGCACTCGAGCCCGCGTAGAGTCTGAAAAAGAAAATCAATATCAAGGAAGTCAACACAGCTCAATCAATCTCGTTTGTAATCTTCCTCAAAAGTTTACCACAGTGTCCTCAGCACCTCGTGTATCGTGCCCAATGCACTCACTAGGGTTAGAGGCTCCGCTCTGACAGCCTACCAGTACAATCACACGGGTGTTGACTTGGCTTACCCGGGGTCGGGACATGTGTCAGATGAAGAAGTCGATCCTTTCACGTTGGGACCAGGCTGCTTCGAAGCACACTTGATTGCGATTGGCTGGTGTTTCAGACTGCTTCAAACCACACCTCACCGCGGTCGGCTGGTGACAATACATCCTTGATCCGTTGGAACGTTGGGCAGCCCAGCGCATCCATCAACACAGCAATTGACCTCCCGTCATCACCTACGGCTTACACTCTCACAAATATCTCACTTTTAACCATGCACACAAACGACAGAGGACACGAACCTTCAGTACACTGCACCGCCTCTGACAGACACCATTTTGACAGTCAGTTGCTTGGAATGGTTTGGCTACTTGGCTATCCAGAACAGTGCCACAGGGTCAATGGTTGCCAGCTGCTAGTTTGTTATTACGCGCTACAGCGGCATATAATGACTAATTGAAGGCTGTGACATTTAAGAACACACTCTTTCAAATGGACTTTTCGCAATACCAGATTCAATACCTAAGCCTATTATTGTACGTGTCTCATGAAGCGGAATACGTAATTTGAAATTTTTCTGCCAAAAAAGAAATAAACGAGGCAAAAATATACAATATTTTATGAGTGTATGAAACGAACGCGCGGAGAAAGTTTTCGCATATGAAATGCACCTACTTTGTGCGCAAAGGTCTTTAGAAATTATATGCAAGTGTTCAGTGCAATGCTTTTGTCATCCCCAAAAGGTCATTGACAGGACCTTTTCCCGACCAGTTGTTGTCCTCAGAAAGGACTTGAAAAGACGTTTGAACAGGCGCTAGTGCATTGCTGTTGTCCTCTCCAAAACGTCCTTAAAATTACATTTTCAGGATAAATTGTTGTCCTAAGAAAGCACTGGAAAAGATGTGTCTGGGTCAAACCAGCTCGTGTCGTCCTCACTAAGTACTAAGGTCAATAAGAACTGTGCGAGTACGATTGTACCATATGAGGACGACCTCAGGACATTGAGTGTTGTCTGGGGAATCAATAACATTTTCAACGCATGGTACAAACGTGCATCGAGCGCGTTAAACTCTGCAGGTTGGTGCAAACAATCACATTTTACTTCAATTGCAATGCGCGGAACCACCGTTGAAAGTGCCCGTAAGATTCGGAATGCCTGGAACGGGCTCTAATGTGACAGAGTGCTTCTGCGAAGTTGAAACCATTGTAATACCCATAGCGACGGCTGTGTTGCAGGCAATTGTAAGCACTGCGTTGCGTACCTGAGATTAAATGCCGACCGCATATACAAAGGTGATACAGGTTCTGGAGGCTCTTTCTGTTGATGCGAGTGAGACAAAGACGCCGAGGCTCCACCGACAATGCTTTCGTGTGGTGGCAATGCCGAGTGACCACTTTCGACAATCGGTATAGAGCCCAGTTCTTGGCTCCAGGGTTGTTTTCTGTGCGGCAGACGTGCTTCTCGCACGGCAGCCGGTCATCGCACAAAACAGCAATGCGACGCCGTACAGTTACTGAACCCGCTAAGCGCGAAAATATCTGACCTGCACATGCACCCAATGACAGCACTTCAGTGTTCTAGAAGGATATAGTGGGATCAGGGAGAGCGCGCGGGTGCGGAATCTGACGTAGGCGCCTCGAGATGGCGCAACCAACGCGAGAGTTGTACGAAACGCGAAACGCAGAGCCTCAGCAATGCGGAGAAAGCCATGTGCGCTTGGTGTTTCACCATACTTTAGAATTTTTAGAATTGTATTAATATTATTAAAAGTTGAGTGAAGTTACCAGCGCGTCGTATACAGGAGGTGGTCCCAAAGTCAAGAGACTGCTTCGGGACCTCCTGTGCAAAATAAAATCAGGTAAAAAAGCACATCATAGTAGCAACAGTAGCAATATCGGTCGTTTAAGAAACATAACATTCATAGAAAAAGACTACATGTGATTACATAAAATATTTTGATTTTAACATATCGCAGCAAAACAAAACTTACAAGAGAAGAGGAAAAGAAAAAAACAAGTAATACAACAGTGAGATGATCTATACCTAAACTACACTGAACACCAAAGCACATGTATCCCAAATGAAAGACAGTTATTCTTTCGTTATTCAGAATGAAGTAAGTGCATTTTTAGTTCCTTCTTATAATGATGTAACGGTCTTGAGGTTTTCATGATAAGGGGAAGGGTGTTCCAAAGTGAAAAGAAGTGAATGCTACAGTTTGGTTCTCGTGGTTAGTCCGAATTTTGGGTAGAAGAAAATTCTTGTTCATTGCGAACCAAGTAGTGCTATAGATCATGAGGTTAGATGATGGAAGAATGGCTGGCGGAAGTTTGTTATTTACAAGCTTGTAGGAAAAAATAACTGTGTAATATTTAGTGAGTTCAGTTATGGTGGGAATATTGTTACGCTGAAGCGGCAATGTGTAAAGCGAGGAAGAAGAGAACGAAGTGGTCTGTTTTTGGCAGCAGCTCGGTGTTGGCGCGGCTACCCTTCGCCATTCACTCTTCAATAAATAAGCCCCATCGTAACAGTTTTGGTGAGAGGTACTGGGTACGATAACGGCGCCCCCGATGAACGGTGACTCATCGACTGCTGAGGTGCAATACGTGGAGCTTCGCCGAAGCCGACTACTTGCCGGTCTGCCACCTGCGATGGCGTCTCACGACAACAATGACAACGAGCCACCTGCTTCCCGCATTCCGTGGCAGCCCTACATCCAGCCTCCATCCTTCGTTGAACAAGCTGCAGAAGGTGTTGACTCGTGGCTCAGCTCCTACCAACGGGTGAGTCGGTTTATTGGCTGGGATGCCACCGGCCAGCTCAATAATGTGGGACTCTTTCTCGAAGAAACCGCATCTGTATGGTTTGAAAACCATGAAGAAAGCCTGACGACGTGGCGAAAGTTCGTCGATGAAATTAAGTTGTGCTTCAGGGCAGCGAAGAGGAAACGTGCTGAGCAAACTCTTATGCAACGAGTGCAAGTCGCCGAAGAAACCTGCACGGCGTATATCGAGGAAGTGCTCAAGTTGTGCAAGGCACTGGATCCCTGGATGACAGAAGAGTACAAGGTTGGTCATCTTCTAAAAGGGATCGCGGAGGATGTTTACCAGTTCTTCATCGCAAAAGAAAGTTTGGATCATGTAAGTGACGTTATCAAGCACTGCCGTACGTTTGAAGCGCTGAAAGCGCGGCGAAATACACCAAAGTGTGGCCGCCTGCCCAACGTCACTAATGTCGCCAGTGTCGACGTGCATCCAACCTCATCGAATCTGGCGTCCATGATTCGCCAAGTAGTGCACGAAGAGCTTGACCTACGCGAGGTGGCTTCTCGGCCGGCACCAAATGTCCGAAAACCCTTTCCTTCCTTCGACTTCAGTGCTACGACTATCAACGCCGCCTCCCTCGATGCCTACAACTATACGCCTCGACCTCGAGGGCCAAGCCAAGCTGTGCGTCCGTACTACCTATTGGATGACGACTACGCACGCAGACCACCTAACGGTTATCAAGCATGGAACGGCCGGGCCATTCATCCTACTGCTGACCTCAGCGCACCCCGCGAATGTCCCATATGCTTTCACTGCGGCATCGGCCGTCATGTCGCCCGATTCTGCCCCGATCGCCGTCGCACGGCAGTACCGTCCCATGGGCGACCACGCACTTTCTACGGGCGCAGCAATCAGCACGTTTACGAGACACACTGGCCCTCAGACTCTGGCAGCAGCCAAACCATCGGGGGGGGGGGGGGGGGGGGGAATCACCGCAGTGACTCACCGGCATCTGTGCGGAGCTTGACGCCACCACCTTCACGCTACCAAATATCCCCATCTCCTCGACGACGTCCCACTTCACCGCCGCCGGGAAACTCGGCGGCTGCGCACCGATGGAGGTGAGGTCGCCAGTCATCTTCAGCTACATGCCGCTACGCATCCACCAGTGACTATGTGTCATAACAAGATTTGTGTTTCTGTGGACAATGTTACGACGACAGCTTTATAGTGGACACGGGAGCAAGTGTCTCCGTTATGAGCATGCATTTCAAAATCCAATTAGGTCATAATTTGATGTTCAAGCGGGATAATGCAAGCAGATTTCATGCTGTGAGTGGAGAATCACTGTGACCTCTTAGTGTGTGTACCGCGAACGTCTATTTATCTAATAACGCCTATCAAGCCGAATTCACAGTGCTCGCTAAATCAACACATATTGTGATTCTGGTTCTAGATTTCCTTAAACAGCGTGGTGCCACTCATGACTGTGGTACCGGCGAGCTTTTTGTCTTTCCTTTCGTTGCCGACTAACCTGCTGCTTGTTCGCACACCCTCGCCGTCTTTACTGTGTACCTGCTCAAAATTGCTAGAACATATTATTTTTACGCATATTTCAAACTTTCTGCAACAAAATAAATTCATTGATTGCCGCCAACATGGTTTCCGTAAGGGAATGTTGACGGTTATCCAACTCCTTAAGACAATACACGAGTTTGCCTTAGCCTTAGATAAACGAATCGATATAATTTTTCCGGACTTCCAGAAGGCATTTAATTGTGTCTCGCACCATAAGCTTTTGTTAAAATTAAAACCCATTTTACAAAATAACTCACTTCTCTCATGGATAGAGTCATACTTATCGTCTAGGAGTCAATGCGTATCAGTGGCGGCTCGTGTTCACGCCCGGCGCCCGTGCGATCAGGCATTCCCCAAGGGTCGGTTCTCGGGCCACTATTCTTTTTTGTTATATAAATGATATCGTAAACAATATACCTGTCAAAATCAAAATATTCGTGGACGATTGCGTTTTATATCAGGAAGTAAACAAACCTGCCGACCAGTAATTATTAAGTAGTGCCCTGGACAAACTACATATTTGGTGCGAAAAATGGCAGATGAGCATCAATACTACAAAAAACCGTCTCAATGACAATTTCAAGAAAGAAGGCACCACTTACTTTTCAGTATTCAATAATGGTCGCTGTGTCAGTGCTGTAATCGTTACAAATACTTAGGTTTAATAATCACTTCAGACCCTCCGGGGGACATGAACATATCACTTTTCTAGAAAGAAAGCCATGAAAAAGCATTGGATATCGTAGAAGATCGTTACGACAGTCAACGCAAGAAATAAAACTATTAGCATATAAAACCTACATTCGTCCCCTTTGGAATATGCCTGCGTGGTCTGCGACACCAAGACAATTATTGATAAACTAGAAAACCTACAAAGAAAATCTGCTCGATTTATCGTTCGCTCATAACAATCGCCTTTACGTAGGTCACTGCTTTGCTTCAGACAGCGAACTTTAAAGCTTTAGATTTGTGGCGATATCGCGAAAGACTAAAATATACGTACCTGCTCTACCACGATAAGCTTGGCATTGATTCAAGTGCGTATATAGAAAAAGTCGTGCGACGACCCACACGGGCGGATCACTCAAAACAATTACAGGAATTTTCTTGCAGAACGTACTATACAAGGGCTCTTTTTACCACGAACTGTACGCGAGTGGAATCGCCTCCCTGATGGGGTTGTGGAGGCAGCGACCAGTGGCGTCATTCTTATCGGAGCTCAAAAACTTATAGCATGTCTTCCTGCCATATTTCTTACTCTTTGTTTTGTGACGTTGCGTGTTAGTACACAAGTGATGTTAGTCGCACTTATATAGGTTTATGCTATGCGCATTGCATGTCGTGCACTGTATATTTTTCTTTTTACGCGTTAAAACCTGTGTGTCCACAGCATTCTCTGTGCGTAGTATATGTGAAAATGTTCAGTGCGCTATATTTATATGTACCCACTCCTGCTTATGGCTCACTTTTGAAGCCAGCAGAAAATCCTGTAAATAAAAAACTAAAAAGACCCCGTGTACCGCCCCGTTCGTTATCTAGCGTTCAAGTACTGGTTGCTAGTGCCGACAATAATGTATTCGACGCTGTTGTTGAGATGATGCCCACTAATCGTCGCAAAGAAGGGTTTGCTCGTGCCTCGCTGTATTGTCGCTGTGGCCTGTGCCACAAGTACATTGTGGGTGTCAAATTTGTCCAACCAGTTGTTGTGCTTTCAAGTGGTATGCGACTTGCCTTATTTGAAGCGGATACAAGCCTTCTTAATATTGACGTCTTAAGCAATCACGCCTCGAATGAATCCCGGGCGCCTGAGCGTAGCCCTGGTGTCCCGAAGACTCTTCGCTGTTTTTGAACATGATTAGCAAGGCACTACGCTCTGAGAAGCGTTCAAGCCCTGGTCAGCGTCCCTAGTAGGCATGCTTCATTGTTCATTTACCCAGGACGCTACCAAAGTTCGTGTTCCCAATACGCGGGCTGGCACCAGATTGACACGGGGGTGCGCACATCCCATAAGGCAGAAACCATACCGTGTGTCTGCATCGGAGCGCAAGGTGATCACCGAACAGGTAGAAGACATGTTGACTAAGGGCATCATCCAAGACTCTTCTAGCCCCTCGGCTGCACCGGTCATCCTCGTGAAGAAAAAAAAATGGGTCCTGGAGTTTAGCGTTGACTACCAGCGTCTAA
This sequence comes from Rhipicephalus microplus, assembly GCF_013339725.1. Lineage (NCBI taxonomy): Eukaryota > Metazoa > Arthropoda > Arachnida > Ixodida > Ixodidae > Rhipicephalus > Rhipicephalus microplus. The sequence continues at coordinate 22,019 of NW_023611627.1, forward strand.
ATTCGGTGACAAAAAGAATGTGTATCTGCTCCCCCGCATAGATGACGTTATAGACTGTCTCATTCGGCATCTTACTTCTCATCTGTGTAGCTCTGATCGGGCTATTGGCAGGTACCTATGCATTACACCGACAAAGAGAAAACCGCTTTTGTCACACCAGATGGCTTGTTTGAATTCAATGTCATGCCGTTAGGTTTGTGCAAACCCCTGTGACATTCGAAGGGTTTATGAACCGGTACTGCGTTGTCTCAAATGGGAGATTGTTTATGTTACCTCGACATCGTCATTTTTGGACGCACTTTTGCTGAACACAGCCATCGACTTGACATTGTTGTAACATGCCTTGAACAAGCTGCCATTACGCTGAACTCCAAGAAATTTCACTTCAGTCAGCGAGAAGCACTGCCATTTAGTCATCTTGTAGACAAACATGGTGTGCGCCCAGACCTTCAGAAGGTTGCTGCAGTTACATGTTTCAAACAACCGCAGTCACAACACGAACTAAGAAGTTTATGGGTCTCTGTTATACTTCACTGATTTCTGTCCAAGTTTGCTGATACTGCCTACAGATTGACTTCACTGGTTTGCAAAGATAGAGATTTCATCTGGACAGCGGAGTGTGATGCCTCGTTTTATGAACTTAAATTCTTTCTCACGTCTGGACCCATACTACACCATTTCGACCCGTGTGGCACGACAGAAGTGCACACCGACGCGAGTGGCATTCGTCTCGGCGCCGTGCTCATCCAGCACTTCGATGACGCCGAGCATGTCATCGCCTGCGCCAGTCGTTCGTGGAGCAAGGCCGAGAAGAATTACACCGTTACTGAACAGGAGTGCCTCGCTGTTGTTTTTGCTGTGCATAAGTTCCGCCCATATCTCTACGGGCGGCAGTTCATGATCGTGACTGACCACGATTCACTATGTTGGTTGGTTGGTCTCCGTGATCGTTCTGGTCGCCTCACGCGATTCGCGCTACGTTTGCAAGACTTTAACTTTACAATATGCTACAAGAGTGGCCGCCATCACGCAGACGCCGACTGTCTCTCGAGGCTTCCCCTAGCAACCACTCTATGTGACGCCGACAATTTTGACAATTTTCTAGCTGCCATCGACGATACTACTTGCCTGACCTCGCTACCTTCCGGGAAGAACAGCGCAACGACCCGCAGCTTGAATGATCTTTTTGACCTCAGCCGCTCAACGGATCGGTAGCCATGGCTTTATCGTCAGATATGGCTTACTTACAAAAAACATTACGCGGCTGATGGTGCCCACCTTCTTTAATGGTCCCCAGGATTTCAGAATGCACGACGAGCATCAGTGGGGCACCTGGGGTTCGCCAAAACGTACCACCGCCTGCTGGCTCGATTCTACTGGCCTACCTTGCAACGCACTACAGAAAAGTATGTGGCCAGTTGTGATGAATGCCAGCAATTTGAGCGACCAAATACTACCCCGGTGGTCTCCTCCATTCCTTGATGTCACCCTCGTCTCCTTTCGAAATGGTTGAAGTGGATCTTCTCGGTCAATTTCCGCGCTCATTGAACAAAAACCGTTGGATCATAGTCTGCGTTGACCACATGACACGTTATGTGGAAACCAAAGCGCTACCAACAGCCACGGCCATCGTATATCGAGGTTCTCCTCTCTTCTGTGATACTGAGCCATGGACCGCCTAGGATTATTCTGAGTGATCGTGGTCGACAATTCGTAGTTGATGTTGTAGAACTCTTGCGTCTCTGTGGTTGCCAGTTTCGCCACTCGACCCCATATCACCTGCAGACAAATGGCGTCGTCGAGCGCACCAACAGTACGTTTACCAACGTGCTTTAGATGTACGTTGACTCCAGACACAAGGACTGGGATGACATCTGCCATTTATCACCTACGCATCCAACACGACAAAGCATGAAACCTCTGGCTAGAGGTCCATTCTATCTTCTTTATGTCATACCGCCCCACCAATTTCTTGACATCGTTCTGCCTTTTATGTGTATGAGACACTTCCATTGCCCAGGCTCTCTTCACGTGGAGGAAGCACGCCGCCTATCTCAGCTCCGTAAGTTGGCATCCCAAGATTGCTCCAAGTTCGCCTATGTTTTACAGCAGAAGAACGTGTCATACGAAAAAGGAGAAAGTATCCCTATGAACACCCTTTTGCAAGCGTTGCATGTACCAGAAGTTCCTGGCTCGTTACACCAGTCCTTTTGTTATCGTCGATCGCCTAAGTAATGTGACATATTCAATCGCTCGTCTTGTATCTCGTGGCTACCGTTCTAGGCAGACGCAGCTTGTTCACGCCGCCAGCCTAAAGCGCCTTCATCCTCGTGACTGAAGCTCACCCAGGGGGCTTCGTCTGGTAAAGGGGGAGTGTTACGCTGAAGCGGCAACGTGTGAAGCGAGGAAGAAGAGAACGGAGTGGTCTGTTTTTGGAAGCAGCTCGATGTGGGGGCGGCTACCCTTCGCCATTCGCTCTTCAATAAATCCGCCCCTTCGTAAAACTTTATTCTCGCGTTGTAGTGATTTGGCATTGCAGAGGCGTGGGCTGCAAGTAATTATTCTTATAGTATGGTTCTGGACAATCTCTAGGGACGCAATATGAGTATTGTATGTATTTCCTCAGCATGTTCTACCATAAGTGAAATGAAAATGGAAGAAAGAGTGATAGAGAGACAGCAATGTGGTGCGTGAGAAGTAGGGTGCATTTTAATGAGGACGCGTAAATCATGGGCTATATTATTTTGATGTTAGCATATGACTAATCATTCAGGTTACTATTCAGAAAAATCCCTAGAAAAGAGGAACTTGGGCTATGAAGAGGCAGTGGGGACCAAAACTGATATGTGGTATTGATAATATGTTACGCTGATGTGAATTGAGTACAACAAATTTGGTTTTAGTACCATTGATGGATAACATGTTTGTATTACACACACTTTAAAATATTATATAAATCAGCATTCATTACATTAACGAGAGATGAGATATATTCATGACAGGCAAATATAGTCGTATCGTCGGCGTATATAATCACTGGGATGAAGAAAGACAATTAGACAAATCAATAATATAAATAAAAAACAAGAGTGGCCCCAGAATAGAGCCTTGGGGCACACCGATGTAAGTAGTTCGCTGTCAAGAATAAATACCTGATATAGAAACAACTTGACCTCTGTTGTATAAGTACCTTTTTATTAGTGAAAAGCGGGTCCACAGACGCCAATCAACTCGAGTTTAGTGAACAGAATATTATGCTCTACACTATCAAAGGCTTTTGTTAGATCAACGAATACTGAGGCAACAAGACATCCTTCATCGATTAACGTTTTTAGCTGATCAGTAAGATGAATAAGCACCATGTCAGTTGAATGTCCATGGCGGAACACAAACTGACAAGAAGAGAGGATGTTAAACTTAGAGAGGTATCTTGTTAACCGTGTTTCAATTAGTTTCTCAATTACTTTTCCAAAGAACGGCAACATTGTTGGTAGTTATGTAATAAAGATCTGTCGCCTTTTTAGTACAGGTATCACTTTGCCATGCTTAAGTTCACAAAGAAATATGCCATTTTTAAATAATAATTAAAATTAAACGAAAGTATATCAGCTATTAAGTGCACAATAGATTTAATGTTAACGAGATGAATCTCATCTATTCCAGCACTTCTCAATTTTAAATTGCGTGTTACAGTAATGATTTCGTCCGGTGTAGTAGGAAATAAGAAGAATGAGTGGGGTAAACGACTCATGTTGATAATTTCTGAAGGAGAATTCGAATCATCTGGGAAGACGAAACTACTGAATCCTCAGCTATATCGGAAGGACAATAGTGTTCTATTCCGTCAATTAAAATTCGACGTACCTCGTCTTGCCGCGTGTTTCTATGAAAGAAGTAATTGACAATCTCCCATTTCTCTTTAGCGTTGTTAGCCACCTGTAGGATTCTTTTTTCAAAAAAAACTTTTTGGTGCTTTAAGTTTGTAGTTAAGAGTGTTACAAAGGTTCCTGTAACGGGAACGCAATTTCTTGTTGAATGGTTGTTTTTTAGTTTTCCTATATAAATTATCTCTTTTGCGAGATTCACGGATTGTACGAAAAAGCAACAACTTTTTTACATTTTTTGGAAGTGAACTTTCTTAAATTCAATGTAATTAGTGAAATAAATGTTAAGAACGCTTTTGTGGATTGTTTATTGACTTAATTTCAAACCAGTTAGTGTTAGCAACGGCTGTTATAAAGCCATCTTTGTCTAAGATATATCTGGTGTGAGCAGATGTACAAGGGAGTACATTAGTATTGAAGCGTAAGACGACGGGGAATGATCACTAATGTCTACGTGCAAAACTTTCGCCTCTGGTTGATCAAGCAGGTTAGAGAGAGCGTGATCAATAAGCGTTCCTTAGCCGTTAAAATCTTCACGTGTCGGAGAGTTGATTAGGCAGTCGTATTCATAACCGTGAAACAAACTGGTACAGTTATTACAGGCAGGTGATGCTTCGTCAAGTAAGTTGATGTTGATGTCACCCATTCTGACGACATTTTTCTTTTCTAGTGAAAAAGTACGTAAAAGATGGTGAAGACAGGTACAGAAATCATTAACTGATGACGAACAAGAGCGGTAGATGCAGCCAAATATGAGGTTCTTCTTATCTCTAGTTAAACAGCAATCAGTCTCAATCCAAACGGATTCACAATTGGCAACAGTTAGTGCTAGGCCATGTCTTCATCGATAAGTAATATCAGAAGAAACATATATAACTGCACCACCATGATTGTTCGCTACTCTATTGCAGTATTCAGATTTATAACCATGAAAGCAATACAAACTTTTGTCATCTTCAGATAACCAAGTATCAATTATGGCGATCAACACAAATGAGCAAGATAGCGAGGTGAAAAAATCGTCAATAATGTCAAAGCGTCTACAAGACTTCTCGCGTTAAAGTGAATGGTGGAATGAAATTCATTCAAGAAAGAATGCGTTTGATCTGGTTTTCATGCGGAAGCCATATTTATGGCACCAAATTTTTAAACAATAAGCTCTATTTTATTCTGTTTAGGTTGAATTCATCTCGAAGCTGCAGAACTTTACTGCGAATTGTTTTCCTAGCTTTGATTTGGCAGTTGTTCGTTCACAGGAACATCCAGTTTTTCTCTTTTTCAGAGTTAAAGTTTTGGAGAAGAGAGCCATGGTACATGCCGTCAGGTGCTCATTCACAAACACGGGATAATTGTGAGAGCCAGAGAATCCGATGTCACTAAGACAGAGCTTGGCTTTACGCGCTCTGCTAACAGAGTCAGCCTTCTTGGCTCTAGAACAAAATCGTGTGATGAAAATTTTTGGCATTTGATCGAGTAGGCACGCGATGAACAATATCCGGATCATTCGATGATACGAAACAACCGATTTCGTACCCCACAGATTTCATGATTTCAACACAATCTTCTCCTTGGGAGGAGGGAACTTTGTTGAAAAAGGAATCGCAGAGTTATTTAGCATGTTTTCGAAAACTTCGTCTGAGTTAAGACAAGTGCAGAGTAACCTGGACAAGCGGACGTTTTAAACTAGTGTGAAATAAAGCTGACCTCACAAGGGCAGGAAATGGCCGCAGGACAATGCGGCCGATTCATAAACTAAAGGCTCGCGAACACTGTAGACGTAAAAATTTTAATGTTCAAATTGTGCAGTTTATTTGCCATCGACGATTGTCACACGTTATGTCTCAATCGCATTCACAAGTACGATTAAGCCAAGCAACTGCAGCGCCGCATGTACTAACACATTCGGAACATGTCCTATATCGATCTCATTACGAGCGGTTTCGTTTACGGTTGTACATATCCGCTGAGAGCTTAGAATTTAATTATTCCCAAGACGATGTCGTTATGACACGGCTGTACTAGTTACCCGAGATAGCAAAGTTTTATGACGAAGTAAAAATAAAAACAAGACTAGCAACAAAATAAACTTTATTGGCAGAAAACACCACAGTGTTCTCATTCACCAGCAACATCACATCCACTGTGCCGTCCACTGTGCAGAGTTTCTATCGGCTGGAAAACACAGTGAAGATGTCTTAACTGCCCTAAAAAGCTCCTGTGAGAGATACAACAAGCCTCCGTCGTCACATATCACAGTGGACTAAGTGTTTCTGCTTTCCGTATGGGCTTCCAAAAAAAAAAAGAGTCTTGCAAAGCGCGCAGTTATACGCTTCAGAAACTTAATTTCGAGCAACATAACCTGCAATATAATGTGTTAGACGGTCATCGCTCTTCTGCTCTACTAACTCTCTGTGCTCTGCAGGACTACTCCGAACACACGCGTTCAGCTGATACCGGGTCCCTTTCTAAACCAGATGGTCCACTGCAGGAACCTTGGCTTCCTGAGCTGGAGGATCTTGCGCAATCAGGAGAGAACTATTTTTGCAATAGCTCCGTTAAGGCCAACTTTGCCCGAGCGTGCGGTTAGCAAGGTTATAGATTACAGGCGATTAATGACAATTAGGAACTGTGTGCGTCTATGTTGATTGCTGTGTGCGTTCATCTGTCCGTGTGTGCAGCCATCACAAGCACGCGAAGCGCCAGCGGCAGCCACACTAGCCAGCTCACGCGACCACAGCGCCGCCACCAGCATCCGGGTCTCGTCCGCCTCGCTTCAATGCGTAGGCGCTCCGGCTGCTGATCCCACTACCTCCTTCTATAACACTGTACCGAGACCAATCGAGTCTTTCGCCTAGATTTGTTGTTGATGATGACGACATTGTATCGATGGCGCTAACTCACAAAAGGGGAAGGGCCACGAACCGGGTGGCAGGATGCTTAGAGAAAAGTTTTACAGAACTACTACTACTAATAAAATTAATAATATTAATATGTGGAGTTTTACGTCCCAAAAGCACGATATGATTATGAGAGACGCCGTAGGAAGGACTCCGGAAACTTCGTCCATCGTGTACTGACACCGTGCAGTACTAGTTTACTGGCCTCTACCATATTGCCTTCATCGAAATACGACCACCGCAGCCGGAATCGAGCCCACGACCTGCGGGCCAGCATCCAAGCACTGTGGCAGACGTCTATGAAACTAAACCAAGCTGGAAATTTACTTTAAAAGTGAGACATCGAATAAAAGAAAAAAAAATTGAATGAGCAAGTGGTGAGGCTATCTCGGAGTCCCGAGACAATAAAAACGGCCTTACCAATACGAATAGACGAAGATGAACAAACCCAATAATCGTGTTTTTTTTATAATCGATCAAAGTTGAGCATGCATTCCTGTGGATTTAAGCTAAAATTTCTGCCACATGATATACTGGAACATTTACTGCTAACCCAATGTTCTGAAGTCAGGCTTCTCTACATTTTCGATTTCATTGCAAAACATGCACAGCGGGAATGCGTTCAATCCAGCTTCATTTAGATCACTCTTCACTAACTTCTTCAATGTCTACATCCTAAACTAGGCACACAATTTTAAATCAATGAATCTGCAGTAATCCTGTGAGCTAATCAGGGCTCACCAAATGGTGTACCACAGAACATTTCATAATTTGGCACTTTCTCTGATGGGTTCTTGCTTCGATTTGTCTAATGTTACAATGTGAATACTTTCAAAATAACTTGGTAGAAGAAAAATTACTGAATAGTATCCACACACTGCAGCAACAATATCCAGTCTTTGGGTGGTGCTGCAGCTGTATTGTTTGAACAAGCAACCGACTGTTGCAAAGGCGCCATGTTTGTAACATGGCCGTTACTGTGTGTTTTTCACAACTTATGTCACCAAAGGCCTGCAAGATTTCTGGATTTTATTAAGAGGAAGCAATCAAAAAAACTTCTGGAAAACGGTTGCCCGGGCAGTTTGGTCACCTCCAATACCAAGTAAACTTGTATATCTCGTTTTATGATTGCTCTGAAATGAAGGGTTCTTCGATAAGATTCGACAGTGACATACGAATGTGAGGCATTCAATTCTAGTACAGTTACCCCTGAGAATTCATTCATCCATAATTTGGCTATCCAGCAAGAACCAATTACAAAAGCAAAAAGCTTGATGCACTTAGATTTGATTTCAATAGATTCGAGAGAAAGCTTACAAGTGCTCATAGATGGATGGATGGAATAACTTTATTAAAGCGTTTGTAGATGCACAATATACTTTTGGCCAGAAATCATGAGTCGAGAGTGCATATCCAGAGCAAAACCTTTGCGACCACAAGGGCTTCTTTTAGTGAAGAAGGCATGAAAGTGCTAAATGGTTATTAAAACGGAGACACAAACTCAGCATCTGAAGGACTAAAATATTTGACTAAAATATAAACAAATGATCGCTACTGAATGCACAAATTTCGCCAATGTTCAAAATAACGCAACACGTTGACCCAGTAGTCATGGATTGAAACAGGAAAGTTCAGGGCTAAGCAACGCATCTACATTCATTACAGTGTTCAGTACGGGTCATGTAAGCGTCATTTAAATCACTCTTCACTAACTTCTTCAATGTCTACATCCTAAACTAGGCACACAATTTAAATCAATGAATCTGCAGTAATCCTGTGAGCTAATCAGGGCTCACCAAATGGTGTACCACAGAACATTTCATAATTTGGCACTTTCTCTGATGGGTTCTTGCTTCGATTTGTCTAATGTTACAATGTGAATACTTTCAAAATAACTTGGTAGAGAAAAATTACTGAATATCCACACACTGCGCAGCACAATATCCATCTTTGGGTGGTGCTGCAGCTGTATTGTTTGAACAAGCAACCGACTGTTGCAAAGGCGCCATGTTTGTAACATGGCCGTTACGTGTGTTTTTTTCACAACTTATGTCACCAAAGGCCTGCAAGATTTCTGGATTTTATTAAGAGGAAGCAATCAAAAAAACTTCTGGAAACGGTTGCCCGGGCAGTTTGGTCACCTCCTACCAAGTAAACTTGTATATCTCGTTTTATGATTGCTCTGAAATGAAGGGTTCTTCGATAAGATTCGACAGTGACATACGAATGTGGAGGCATTCAATTCTAGTACAGTTACCCCTGAGAATTCATTCATCCATATTTGGCTATCCAGCAAGAACCAATTACAAAAGCACAAAAGCTTGATGCACTTAGATTTGATTTCAATAGATTCGAGAGAAAGCTTACAAGTGCTCATAGATGGATGGATGGAATAACTTTATTAAAGCGTTTGTAGATGCACAATATACTTTTGGCCAGAAATCATGAGTCGAGAGTGCATATCCAGAGCAAAACCTTTGCGACCACAAGGGCTTCTTTTAGTGAAGAAGGCATGAAAGTGCTAATGGTTATTAAAACGGAGACACAAACTCAGCATCTGAAGGACTAAAATATTTGACTAAAATATAAACAAATGATCGCTACTGAATGCACAAATTTCGCCAATGTTCAAAATAACGCAACACGTTGACCCAGTAGTCATGGATTGAAACAGGAAAGTTCAGGGCTAAGCAACGCATCTACATTCATTACAGTGTTCAGTACGGGTCATGTAGCGTCATTTAAATTTGAACACGCACATCAGAGCCAACATCATTTCTTGAGACAACATCCGTTGCGACACGACGGTTACACACAGAAGGCCTCTCCTGCTTACAATATACAATCTACACTATCGTTGCAGTGACATATGATGCTGCTATGCTCTACTTGGAGCAGTCAATAAACAAGGGCACAGATTTAGAAAAACGACTTATGTGACTGTTCGCAAGGCAAACTCTGCGAATGTCTTGTTTGACACACACGATCATAACTTCCATTGCTTCCAGGTGGCAACATCATGATGCAGTTTCGAAGCAATGTGCATCCCATTTTTAAACAAGGTCTGCCTACATTATTTATCATCACGTAATTTGCATGATCACAAACACATGCAAGAACACAAAAACTCCGAGGTGCAGATTTACTACAAGGAAAGTGCCTTATAGAAAAGTTGCATTGACGAACAATACCTCCCACTATTTCTATAGTAATTTAAAGTACTATATAAAACTCATCAATGAAAAGTAAGAAAAACAATAACAAGATACGTACACAAGTTAGTGTAAGAACTCAATACATTTGCCAAGGCATCTTAGCAATTGTTACTCTCATACAGTCCTTTTTAAATTACATTATTGACAAATGCCATGAGCAAGTGAATTATTAAGAACCAGTTCTCTGGTCAGTTCTCTTCAACTGGCAGATCTCCCGGAAGTGTGTACTTCGTGAAGACCAGGCTGTCCATGGCTGGCTGAACAAAGAAGGCAACCAATATTGTGGATTGTCAAAGCTGGCTACGCCAAAATATGTAATAAAACTTCACTTAATTACTGGACACGAAAAACTCCACTGAACTTTCCTCTTCAACGCCCCTGCCCGTTGTCTTGTTTCAACGTTTTCTTTAAGGAGTAGGCCGCGTGGCTTGCTTCATGTTTGAATACGAGTAGATTTACAATTATAGCTTGTACAGTAAACAAGTTGCAATTGTGTCACCAGCTATCTGTCATTTTCTTTAAACGAAGTTAGCCCACATAACACAACCACATTAAATAACCGAGTTCTTGCAATTTTTTACTACTGTAATAGGAATTCCGCAATCAAGAACTCCTAAGCAAATCTTCAGCACTTAGTGAAAGGTGTGGTACATAGCACAAAAGCATTCACACAAGAACACAAATGCCAAAAGCACCTGTAAACTCAGTTAAGCAAGAGTCATTATGGACTGGGGCTGCACAGGTCAAGACATCAGCAGAAAAGCCGCCTGTACCTCGAAATTTTCTTGTAAACAGATTCTTGCCAATGAAGCAGCATATTGCTGAGAAAAGAAACTAATAAACTTCTTGTTTAAAAGGCAGTTTTGCCAAGCCCAGAATTTAAGGTAATGTGCACCCCCTACTTGGAATGGCATAGCTACATGGCCGACACAAGTTCTTGGTATGCTGTTTGTAATTGGGGCATGTGGACATTGCTATAGCTCCTCCATCTCATCTAGCCGGTGGAAACACAAAAAGAGGCCTTTCATATGAGTCTCAGAAATATGTGTCTCAGTACTTTTTAAACTTAATATATTATCTTCTACACCAGTGGCAACAAAATACTTGCTACTGTTTTAGCTTGCTGAATGCTTTAGACATATCATGACCTTCGTCTAAGCACACGTTATGCGATTTCGTAGTGTGCAATGCAGCGCTAAATTCTACACTGCATGCTGCTACCAGTTCTGCGTCTGCATGGTCAGCACCTCACAGGAGCTACGTTAAAGGGCTGTCCATGGTCATGACACATAAGAAACACTCAACCCTGCTATTCAGGACAAGGACTAACTGCTTCATGCCAGGTGCCGATTCTCCCACAAGGTGCAACCGTGCAGAGGTCAGTCAAAGTTCCCAAAAGGGACAGCAGTTCTGCAGTCGGTACAGACCTAGACACTCCAGCCAACGTCTTCCAACCAGCACATGATCAGTTGTATTGACCAATCAGACATATCTAAAACAAAATGTCCAGATCTGGAGCACATGATGACCAGGAATATACGTGCATTATCAGGACACCCATGATTACTGCTTCGCATCATTTACAGTCAAGGATGTCAACTGGATGCCACCATTCCTCTCCCTCGCTTGATTGGCGTTGCCACCTTCTGCCAGAATTCCATCTGAGTCTCGTCGATGCGTTGGAACTCGGGGACGCATGTCGCGCACTGGTCCAGTCAAGCGTCACGTGTGGCATATAGTTCTGAAAAAAAAATCCGAACGTCGCAGCTGTTGATGGCCACATATCGGAGTGCAAGCTGGACCTTGCCCAGGAAGCGCAGATCATTTCCAGTAAGGATGAGCACCGGCAGTGGGTGCTTAGTGCGGAGCCCTAGGTGTTCAAGCCATGGCAGCGAGCCAAGTTAACTGCGGATGACAAATGATGTCACAAAAAGGTCCCCATCGAGGCGGAGCGAAATGACCCACCTTGTCGCTCCAAGCAGCGCCTCGAATGAGCGAATCGCGATGTCCCCTCCCAGTCGCAGATTGACCAGTCTTGCGGACGATTCGGGGATAATGTTGTCGGCGTCATCGTCGATGACTGAGGCTTGGCCAGTGCTTGGCAACAGCGGGAAGACTGACATCTTCGACGAACTTGAGTGACAGGTGCTTCAGTGGGAGATGTTTGAGTGTGTCCTCGACAAGCCCTTGTAACGAGCACAGCGTGCCTTGTGCGATAAACATCAGTGAGATGCCAGTGAGCTGGTCAAAGACCCCGAATGCAGCGATAGTCTGACTGTGAGTTGTGGTAACCTGCGAATAAGAAACATACTAAGTTGAACTAGTTCCAACTTTATTTGGTAAACATGTTATTCTAGGTGCAATGCTTGACACACGAAGAAAGGACAGAAAAGATATAGATGGCGCTCCTCCGTCTCTATGTCCTTTTCTCACGTTTCAAACATCATGCCAGAAATACAATGTTTAATAAATGTACCAAGTGAAGCCTTCTTCTTCTAAAAAAAAGTGTCATAAGTGCTTTAACAGAGCCATTGTCACATAAGTCAAGCATCGGTTCCTAGGCACTATATATCTTAATCTGCAATTCAAAGCAGTAGTGACTCTAAACTGAGATTTGGAAATTATGACAAGCCCAAAAACCAAGAAGACAGGACCAGTGCATGTAATTTTTTTGCATTTACCTTCTAATTTGCATACCTAATTTTATAGTCAAATATCACTAACTCTCCCCACAAGAGCTACATCTAAGAATACACCAGTATTGTCCTTGTGAACAACTAATGGCAGCATTGCAGAGAGCTTTTTGGCTCAAAGTACAACAAACATTGCACAGACAGAGAAGTGCGAAGAGCACTGCATGCTGGCATCACACTGTGCCTTTACAGTGAGTTACAACTTAAAGGAAAATGTAAGCTCTGTCCATACAACCGCAGTGTGACTGCGCTTCACCAGTGAAACACAGTTGTGTTAGCTGGTTTCTGCTTGAACCATCAGTACATTGTCTTGGTTAATTAACTACTATGCATAATAAGAGTTAAAGATTTGTTGTCACTGCCTAATGCATTATGTTTGGCTGAACAGCAATGTGAGAATCTGTGATGTAATTTACCAGCACGGTCAAGCTTTTTACTTACAACCATCGCTACCAATGTCTTTTTTGTATGGCAAATTCAAGAATCTGAAACACTCAAGGAGCGCTTGACATCATGAAAATCAGTAAGCACTGTAAGAAGCAGTAATCATGCTGTGGAGGTACTGTAATGGCTGTGAACGAAGCTGACATTTTTTTTGAAGTTGTAACCTAGCATAAATGATGTGAATATTGTTCATTCCCTGGCCCACACCTTTGGTAGACAGAGAGAGCTCCGCAAATAACGATGGGCAGATCTCCTTGCGTCACACTATCAAGGAGGTCTCCAGCTACGGCTCGACAAGCCTCTTTACCCTCACCCTCATCCATCACTCACTGCCCTTGACGCTTGAACTCTACGGCACATCTAAATGAATTACCTGATAAGCCCCTCTGCCTTTTACTTCAAAAATATAGGTCTAACCCCTGCTGTCCCAATTGCCCCTTCCCATATGCCGACCTGTCACACTGCCTGTTTTACTGCCCAACTGCTCAGCAATCCAGCTATTACCCTCCCCATCCCTTTCCATCACCTCCTGGCTCGACTGGATCGGCGCCGAAACGGAAGAAGAACAGCGTCGACTGGTCGCACAGGCGGTCGAAATGCTCAGCCTGTAAATTGTGGCTGAATAAAAGTCTATTACTACTATTACTACTATCGAACAGGTGAACAAACAAGTCCAAATGAAAACAGTGTTACACTACTGTGAGGTTGATGTTGAAGCATATAAATAACGTAATGAAACCTTAACAAAAGAAATCATGGCAAGTGTCACCTAAATGCACCGCAAGCTGTGGAAGAACATGTTGACTTGGACTATGTGCCCTGGCGTTATGTCCCAGACGACACCAGTTGTGCCGTCGAGCCACTCCACGTCTGCCCCAAGTATGAGGCTCCACGACGCGAGAAGAGAGGGGCGTGCCACCAGTAGCATGCTCACCAGCGGATTGGCTGGGCTCAGGACCTCGTGTCAAGATGTCTGTAGCTGACACAGCTGCAGGAAAAACAAAACAAAAAAAAGATGGGCAAGCTTCACGAACAGCTCCCTTCTTTAGCAGAGATGTCTCAGTCTTCCAAGTGCCACCACTGTTATAGAATAGTCATGCAAGTCACAGACCAAAGGGAGGAGTGAATAAGAAAATACACAGAATGATAATTACAATAATCATGACACTTGAGATGATTAAGCCCCCCAATCCCCAGCCAAGGCTACACTCCTGGCACACAGCATGCAAACCACCCTCATCGCTATCACAGGGACTGATTTATGGATCACTAGCATTCGCCTTTATTTTCTTATATTCTTTTAGGGTGTAGTGTACACATGTGGGCGCGACCTGTCTTTTCGCAGTTATTTGTACTATTGGTCAGAAAATAGAAAGGTGCATTATGCGTAGGATGAACAGGACGTCTTGCATAGTTGATGTCTTTCATTGACCTCAATGTGCCATAATTACCACAGCTGTAAATATTGGTGAAGTCACTAAAACGTGCAATTTCGGCAAAGTGAGGTATTGGGCTAGTTGGTTTTGCATGATTAAAATACCATGCAACAGTTACTGGGACATAAAAAGTTAAAGAGTACACACGTTACAAGGTGGGCACGACAAGCACAATGCTCCACTTTGTAATGCTGAATATTGCTTCGTAATGCTCAGTAATAATCTACTTGTCATTCGATATGCTGTGTTTCGAGAACAAGGTCAGATGTATTATGTTCTGCAACTATAAATGAATTGCATATGCACACGTAACTTAAATTTCATTCTTCTTATGCAAGACTGGAACATGACTGACAGCGGAATCATGATATACCTAATTAGATGCAAATTACAATTATTGAAACTTGCACAACAGAATATACTGCCTGCTTTCTTTTTTTTTCCTGAAATATAACAAGTGCCTTCAAGTTTTACACACTTGCAGGTCAATGCATTATAACTAGAACCTAAAGAAGATGTACCCTTATACACACTCTTACAGATGTGCGAACTTACTTGTGCTACCTGAAATCCCATGATAATGTTAATGCTATGCTTGTCCAGTTTACCCCTTTCGATGCAATTGAAAAGCTACAGATGCATCGCAATGAAGGTGCCTTTCGAAAATCGACAATGTGCAAACTCACGTAGGGTCAATCGCCGAGCAGGCAACAGATAGTTGCCGCACTTAGAAACAAGTTGCGCGACCCCAACGGTGGCGCGCTGCCGATGAGCCGCTTCAGCTGCGGAAGAGCCTTGCCAATGTCACCCCAGCCATCTTCTGGCATCTGTAGTCGCAGGTCATGATGCAGGACGAGTGTTTCCACAGAACGGCACAAATCGATCAGGGTGCGGACAAAGTCGCGGTTACGGACGATCACGAGCGTCTTGACTTTGTACAGTACAAGTCGCGCTGCTGTGCCCAACGGCCGGCACTCGTCAAACGAAGCACAGCCGAACAGCGCAGCAACCACACGGTGGTCGCTGAGGAAACCACGGTTCTCGACGAACGCGTCGGCGGTAGTGGTGATGAGGGGGCCTTTGTCGTTGCGAGACAGACCTAGCGGGAGTTTCGGTGTCGAAGATGAAGACGAGGAGGACATTGACGATAGCCACGGTTTTTCAAGCTTGAGCACAACGTGGTCCTCGTGTCCGCAAACCTTGTCAGGGTCTTCACGCAGGTCGCGGATGACGTCTGTGGCAATCATGTTGAAGAAACTGCAGTAGAACAGAGGGGCATGGAGGTGTAGTGCTGATTAAAGTTAGGCTTATTGTAAAAACTGCGGCAAGATAGAAAAGCATCTTTACTTTTGAATCGGCACTGGAAATAATAGAAGACACTTGAGTAGAAAGAACACGGGATTTGTCATGTGGCGTTCCTACACAAGTTTCTTTTATGAGTTTTCCCCACCAATTCAAATCTATGCATCAAATACACTTGGCCAGCTTTCTACTTTACTAGAGAAATGTCTTTATCATGCTAAGCCAAGTTAAGTTGGTAAAGCACACATGAAATGGGGAAACATGTTACTTATGCTAAAATAAAAGCTCCATATGTATGAAAACAGAGCACGCATAAAACACATGTGGTGATGAAGTCTTCAAATCTGCCGAACATTTTTCTGAAGTAGTGAAAGTCATGGTAACAACTAATCGTGGCAAGCTGAATGATGTTAGCTTTTAATTACAGTAAACAAATTTTTTGGAGTTTTACGTGTCAAATCCCAAACATAATTACGAGATGCATAGTTGTGATGAACACTGCATGACTTTGACTGCTTGACGTTTTTCAGCGTAAACGTAAATCAAAGAACATTGGCATTCTTGAACTTCACTTGTGCTGAAACCTGGTCCGGAATCCAATTATCAGCCTCATGAAGAATCTCACTGCAAGTGATAGTTTACTACCACATTTGTGGGATTCTACAAGAAGCCCAAACTGAACAATGACCAATACATGCTCTTCAGTACCTGCCATCAGAGGCAAGATGGCTTTTACGCACAAGCAGAGAAACTGCAGGCACTTGCAAAACTATACATATTGTAAGATGGCGTCGAGAACCCTCAAGACTCTTCTATATTGTCTCGAGATTGTGCCCCACAACTTAAACTTGACTGGTGATGATGAGTATGTACAGATGAAAAGATGGGATACATAAATAATGCTCAAACTTATTTTCCCCGCGCACTTGTGCGGCCGGCCCGGCCGAGACTTTGGCGGGAAGGTATGGCAAACAAAGGGTTTAAGACGTGAAACGTGGACTATCTCGGAGGCACGGTAACAACGGTGGAGGAACCCTCGACGGGAGTGACAAGGTAATTGACAGGAGATGTTTGTTCACAAATAACATAAGGTACCAGAAAGCAAGACTGAAACCTTTCACACAATCCAGGTGTGCGAACAGGCGTCCAAAGTAATACTTCATCGCCAGGACGGAAAGTGACGTCTCGACGAAAGCTGTCATAGCGTTGCTTGCGGTCTTGTTGATTGGCCTCCGTGTTGAGTTGAGCACGTTGCCGTGCCTCAGCAAGCCTGGAGACGAAATGTTGTGGCGTAGTCAGGAACGTTTTTGACGTTACATTGAAGAAAGAGGCGTAAATGATGAATGTCGGCGCATGACAATAGACGAGAAAGAAAGGTGAATACCCGGTGGTTCGTTGAACAGCGGTGTTGTGTGCTAATGTTACGAACGGCAAGATTTTGTCCCAGTTATCGTGGTTCAGTCCGATGTGCATGGATATCATGTCGATTAGAGTCCGGTGGAATCGCTCTGTCAGGCGATTTGTCTGCGGGTGGTAAGCGGATGTGGTCTTATGAACTGTGCCACAAGTTTTTAAGATTTCGTCAAGAATTGTGAACAGGAAGACTTTGCCTCGGTCACTCAACAACGCGCGAGGTGCACCATGACGCAACACAATGGCTTCTAAAAAGAAGGCGGCAATGTCTGAGGCAGAGCTAGTGCGTAGAAGTGCAGTCTCCGCGTATCGTGTGAGGTAGTCGACGGCTGTGACGATACAGCGGTGGCCCGCTGCCATTACGGGAAGTGACCCGACAAGGTCTATTCCGGCAACGACAAAGTTATCGTAGCTTCGTCTTTCGTCTCGCTGACAGCTCACATATATATATATATATATTATATATATATATATATAATATATATATATATATATATATATGAATGCTCACAATATATATAGCCTATATAAAGATTCACAATTACGAAACATTGCAAAAGAAGAAGAGCAAAAATCATTTAGTGAGACATCCTTCTTGCTTTCCTACCGTTTTTCATTTTTACATCTACAACCACTAGCTGCGCTTCATGCGTTTTTTATATTATGACGCATGCGTTTTTGGGCTGCAGCTAACAAACAAAATGAAACAGCCTAGAAGAAAAGGCTGCCTTCATCTTCCCATGGGGGAAACTTGAGTAAATGCATTGCAGAGCGGTGGGGGTATCCCGTGAATGATGCGTAACTGGGTATGGCTTGAGTATGCTTAATTGTTCTTTCATCTTTATTATCCTTATTAATTGAGTGAAGGAGAAGTGTTGCCTTCAACATGTGGTGAGATGCTGACATTGGGTTGTGCCTACTACTGGTTGAAGGTACTGTTGCTTCCAATGCATCTACTCGAGTCAAGCAAAGCGTCAAGTCAAGGGAAAGCCAAGTAAGGATGCCCTTGACTGATACCGAAGGCGCGATCCAGTGCCTACAAATACGGGGTGGCCATTGAATGGTTGTGGCAACGCGAACAGTCAATTTTTACAAGCAGAACACTGCCTGCGTTAGCTTAGTGAGGAGAAGGGAGAGCGACAGTTGGCACGAGACGCGAGCATGGCGCTGTTGGGGGGTGTTGACGACACCGCCGATGCCGGATTTGCGACTAGGTGTGCTATAAATGCTCCGCATTTACAACAATGACCAAAGAACGACCTAGAGGTCGCGCGCTAGGGGGCGTACATTTCACGTCCCTAGCCCCGATATGGTAAAGCGGGACGCTGCAGCGGAGGGCTCCAGAAATTTGACCATCTGGTGTTCCAACATTTCGACCACATCGCACAGTACACTGGCCTACACCATTTAACGCAAAACGCAGGAAAATGCGAGAGTTAACACTGCCCCGACTCGCAATGGTCGAACTCATCAGAGCAGTGCATTTCATTTGTCCCCTGCATTACTTTAGCGCCAGTTTCCTTAGGGGACAACAGCAGCAACAGTTTGCGGTGCTCTTTGTAACAACACGGCATGATAAGCATGCCTAAGTCCACATTTGAGTAAAAACAATCAAGCGGCTAAGCTATCCACAAAGGCACGACACTTCAGAGCCCATACACTTGAGACTGTATGCTGTGAAAGCTCACATTTGTATCCTGAGCCCAGGGAGCAAAAGGAGGGTGTGGGTTAGAGCCCATGAGCACTTACAGCCCTTCTTGGTTGACACTGAGCGCAGTAATAATACTTCTACTAGCAGCTTAGCGGCATCCCTTCTTGCTTTTAAAGTATTCACACTTCACAAGCAACTGCCCAACATAGAAAATGACCACAAAAAGCTCAGAGCGCAACACGAGGCTCACACCGCGCGCGCACACACCAAGCTGCAGCTGGAGATTGGCTTGGATTCGACAGACTTGAAACGAATTAATCCCATCATGATGATGAATTTACGCACGAACATCGTTATTCAAAAGTGCGCTCGGATACGGTGCTCGTGGTCGCGAAGTGGGAGGGAGTCTGGGGATCTACACACCATTAGAAAGGCGTAAAAGAAAACCACCATGAGACTAAGTGCCACATGTCTCCTTGGGCAACGTAACAGTTATTTATGAATGAATATCAGATATTTGTGTGCGCATGTTTTTGCAAGCTAAGCCTACGCACAAGTAGGCTGTGTCTTGAGCTCCGGCAAAGAATTCACGCCTTAACTGAACAATACACATTTATTATGCTCTGACACGCAAGGAATAAAAATAAACCTGTTATCTAGCTAAAAATAAGATTGAAGCGTACTGTTGGGGCACGTGTAAGTATGGCATGAGCTATCGACCATATGCTTGTCACCTCACCACGATATTTGACATGGGCACACGAACCATATCAGCCTCATTATTTCTAAAGCTAATCGAGCATGTTGTCAAGTTCTACCTTTGTTGCGGTGAAGTGTCAATTCCCTACAGAAACAGCAAGCGACGCAGCCTTATAAGTACGCGATCACTTGTCAAAAACCACTATGGATTGACAGGCATTCGTGCAACGTCTGAACACTGCAGCCTCGTAACTCTCGTTGCATCAGCGCTGAAATTCGTATACTGTTCGACATCAGCATCGCCTCGCAAATGGTGGCCGTCATGGGACGCACACTGCCATTCAAAGATACATTGCGGCTTTGATGGCTTGATCGTCAAATGATAAGAAACGGTGTCTTCTCCGATACTTCGCGCCATGGGCGGCACAATCCCTAGCGCAAAGAGCCAACTGTATGCTGTCCATATCAGCTGCAGCCGCATCGCTCAACCGATGAGAGCTGTTGCTCATACTCGCAGAGTCCTGTGACCTGAGAGCAACCGCTGTTGGTTCAGACGTGAGTCCAACTTGAGCAATGTTTTAAGCACGGCAGTTGAACAGAATGCTGCTGTGCCCCCTTGGAGACGCTGGATGGCGAGCTTGCGGCACGCGGATGTATTTCGGGCACCTGGCCATTAACCAGGCCGCGTCCTACCTCGGAGTCGCTGTATTAGGATGTTTGGAGTTGTCGGAGAGCAAGATGAACGTCGCAAGAGTTACAGAGCCCACAGCACGATACCAATCGCGACTCCATAGAGGATGACACGCGTCATCATCGCGAGTAGTTTCTTGAAACTCGTGGCAGTAGCTCTTCTTTTCTTCTTCACCCGTCAACAGTCACACTTGATGATGATGGCCTAAATGGATGGCTCACACCCACTCTAGGGGACTGGTCAGAAACTAATTAGAAGAAAGGATCACATATTAATTGTAAATTTACTTATAAAATGGGTGAAAAAAAAATTAAATTTGAATTAGTTGGAGAATTTCGATCAAAACTGAGTTGATTCGATTAGAAATATTTCTACAGCAGAACAGATATGCCAGTGACACTGAGCTAATGAGGAGTCTCTTAGTGAGAGAATATTACAAATAATTAAATCCAATCTTATTCAATTAAAAGCCACTGTAAGAAGTATTTTCCTCGTAACTTGAAGGGGCTACACGGTAAAAAATAATGCTCATCGTTTTGCACCCCTTTTATTCTCATTAGCACGTGGCTGCACACAGCACTCACTACTTGCGAGATCCCAGATTTGAGGTCGTAATCTCAAACAAAATAACTAACATTGAAACTACATAAGGTATTTTTTTAATTGTTCAACGAAAATAGAACTTCACAGGCAAATGACTTTGTGAGGCAGCAGGTGCACACGCAAAACGTTGGTGTGTGCCAAGAGTGAAGCCGGGGACAGGGCAGCTACACAAAGTGACCCCAAGATGGGCGGCCTTCATATTGGTAGAGGTTGGAGAAAACGTCAACGTTCAGCAACATTGCCGTTTAGAGAATAGAAAGGGGGGGTTTTCTTCCAGATTTCCACAAGTCTAATATGAAAAAATTTTTACGTGGATATGCTGCTTAAAATGTGTCCTTGTGATACCGGTTTCTTGAGGAAACTTCGAGATATTGACAAATTTTATGGGACAGCAAGTAATCAATACTCACGTCAATCATTCATCTTACTTTCATTGAGATCAGCAATTTTCTATTTTATAAGTAACCAACCGTTTCTATTCACACAGCAAAACGATACATTTAAGGAGGCTTGTGTACATTTACACGCACACACATGCACCATACGTAATCTATGCTTGAACTTCACTCTGAAAAAATTTTCTGGCTACATAGCCAGAAAACAATCCCTCATTTATTGTTTTTGAAATAAAGGTTGTGTGTTCGTCAACTCACTTTAGCCGGTGAGGCGACTTTGCTGGAGCTTGCACTTCAGAGTTCTTTCATTAAAAAGATAGTAAAAATATCCTCCTTGGTTAGGAGTACACAGGCAGATCCAGAGGCGGCGGAGGGGTCGAATGGAATGTGCCGATTGAAGAGCGATTTTCACGTCTTCCCAGTAGCATGCCCCTGCTCCCCTACTAAAAAAAATGCTGCATCATTGACTCCTGTCGGAGCCAGATTTCAATATCAGATACTTTAGAAAAAAAGACACTGGACCAGTGTTGCTAAAATACAGGAAAATTTTTTTGATATCCGTGACGTCACACTGGTAGTTTTTTCCAAGGGCTTGTTTTTTCTTAGACACATCCCAAGAGACAATTAGGCCATCGAAAGCACCATGGATATTACTTGTTTTCTTTATCTGCAGCGCAGTAATTATGATACGAACTGAAACGAGTTAAAGTAAACGAAAAAAAAACCCCTTCCCCGTCGGTGGGGGTTCAACCCCACGATGCTCAAGTTAAGCATCTGGTGCTCCACCAATTCAGCTACGAGCGAATGCACTTCCCTGTCAACTATATTAGCTGTCACAGAAGATCAATTCTTCAGTTAGCAAATAAACATGCCCCTTGAACGATTCTTTGTTTCATTCATACACAGTGGCGCCTCACCACGGCAAGCATGAAAGTGGGTCTGCGCATGGCCATTCGATGTGCAAACCAATCATCTTGCACGCATGGGGGTCCCATGTTAAGGCAATCGATTTCATGTTTACGAGTTAATCGATGGTGGGCTTAAGCATGTGCTGCCAAGTTTTCGTGCCTTCTTTTCATACCATGATTGTGCGCACTTTCAGTTGTTAGTAGGCGTTTATGGCGCTCCGACCCTCCCTTTTGTGTCTGTGTTTGTGTAACCTGATTTTTTGAGTGTATACATACCAACTAGCACAGCAATGTTATTGTGATGACATAGGTTAGCCAGCGATGGTTTACTGGTCAGCTGCCGCTTCTCGCAAAAATCGTGTGCCGCATGGTGTCCTCTGTGAAGAAGTATTCCACACTCACCACCTGCACTAACGAACAGTGCAGACTGGTACTCCAGAGATTACATTGCCAAAAATACCAGGTGAAGTAAATGGAGAAGTGTTCAGATGCGTAATTCGAAGGTCACGAGTTCGTACTACTATAACAACAGAAAGGGCAATTTTTCATACACTTTATTTCATTTTAGTTTATGCCACAATCACTACACTACAATCAAAAGAATGCCCCTGATCTTCTCCAGGCCTAAAGGCCAAACCTCATAAGCGCGAAAATGCACGCGACAGTGACGAGCGACGCGACGTAGATCATCTTCGCGCGATCAGTCGCTAGCGCAGGCAAAACTCATTCGCGCGACGGCTTCGGCGAGCGAATTCCACTGTTGCTGGCATGAGGCCGTCTACTCGCACCAAGAAAACCGCGTAGCGAGCGGTATGCAATTTAAAAATAAGATATATTGTTGTGTAATGAAACGGAAAGTGTTTTTTATTGCCTTGCAGCGCTTTTTATATGCACATGCGTAATAAACATTGCGTTATTTTTTGTTGCGCATCCGTGACTCGGGCAGGGTCACGTGCACCTATGTAGTCTTTGTCTTTTCCGGTATTTCGCTATTGGCTGCTTGAGCCCAGCACTTCCGGGCGATGAGCGACGGTTTCCAAATCGGGAGAACCGAGCGATCGCTCGAAAACGAGCACGCGACACGTCGCGCGAACGCCCTGTTTTGTCGCTGTCGCGTGCATTTTCGCGCGTATGAGGTTTGGTCCTAAATGTATGTTATATTCATTCGGTTACGACATCGAGGATTCGGTTCCGGCACAAAAACTGCGGCAGCAGCCGCGCGGAGCACGGCGCGTCCTACCGCGGTCCCACCCGTTTGGCCCGAGACTTGTTCTCACCCTGTACTGCCGTCGCACTGGTCTGAAATCGCTGACCAACACACAACGCACACCACCAGGCGAGAGCATGAACATATTATGTTTCTAACCGCACTCATTCCGTCTACCAATCCTGCCAATGAGGTCACGAAGATTATTAAGTCAAACATTGACCCCATTAGGGAAAACATTGGCGAACTGACTATCAGAAAGACACGTCATGGATTAACAATATTAACAAACGACCATAGCGCTGTTACTAGGTTAAAGAATGCACTTGAAAAGAACGCAATCACAAGCATGTCAATGTCAGTCTGATTGCCCCAAAAGCGGAAACCTCGCGTCAAACTCACTGGTGTAGACTCCGATATTCCAGCCGCCAACATCATCTCACAGCTAAACATGCGCAATCCGAACCTACATTTAGACCCGACCACATGCCGAGTGGCGGTATCGTACAAGGAGTGATCGGGCAACTTCACACATGTGCTCGAGTGGATCCTTCCACCTGTCGCTCACTGCTTGCTCAGGGAACGAGTTTTTCTCGGCTGGACAGCATGTAGCGTAGTGAGGACTTTCATGTGCCATTGTGCACATATTGTGCAACATACGGCCATACAAGAAAGTCCTGTCCTGTGGCCAACGAACCTGACAAAGTGGTGTGTACGAAGTGCACGGGTACACATCTTGGCGAAGCATGCACTCTTAGAATGAACGATCCAGGAATGGTTTGCAACGAATGTCAAAAGGTTGCAAGACCTCGTTCTCATCCAACTGGACACGAAATGTGTCCTATACTACGAGAACGTGTCGCCCGCATGAGGGCCAGAACATACTATGGATAATCTAGGAGGCGTGTACATCAAAGAAGGACGCAGCGGCCTCTATAACGTGCAGTGTTATTTACGGTTTCCTGAATTAGTGCCCACATTCTTTTCGACCCATTTACATGGACCACATGGAGGTCGCTGCTTTTGCCGCTATTCTTCTAATTACGGCATATTCATACACGAAATTACACCATATGACACACACTTACAAGTAACTACACATCCCACAAAATTACACGATATTTCTTTCCTGAAGATATTGCTGGTCGCGCGGGTCACACTGCAATACATGAAAAAGGCTCCTTACAGCTTTTCGCATTTTTTTAGGAAAGGCGTTTGCACTTGTTATTTAAAATTGATCAGAATTATCATGACTCACAGCAATAACTTAAAATTTTTACAGGCTAATCTAGACCATACACGTGATGCCACAAAATTATTGATAGAACACATGACTCAACAACACTTCAATTTCACCTTCGTGTGTGACCCGCACATCCGCGCAGGCACTGTTCAAGGCATACCACACACCATAACAAAGTTCCACGCACCAAACAATCCTCGTGTCATGCTTCTAGTACACAACACTAACTTTGACTTCTTCCCATTACACGTAACAGATTTGGTTGTTGCAGTAAAGTGTGAAAGCCTTGACCAAACATCGACGAGGCTAGAGTGACTGTTCGCGTACATCTTTCGTAGGGAAAAAGATTACCAGCGACCCCTGAGTTGCTAAATGACAACATTCAGCGTCCTTGCTCTGCACAAAGTGCGCAATGTGCAGTAGAAACCACGACGCGTATTTCAAGCAGGAATGTAAACACAATGCAGCTGCCTACGATGACACCATGCTGAAAGCTATCGTCGCAATTTCGCTGCCCCAGGCGTCGATCAACCACTCTGTGGTAATCTCTTTACGATGTGGCTGGCACTTTTTCTTTGCAAGTTGGCAGATTGTTCACCTGTAATTATCAGCAACCAATTATGTATAAACATGAAGCCTGTCAGAGTGCTCAGTTGGGTTAGTTGATTCTGCTTGACGTTGGTATGGTGACAAAAAACGAGTTTCATCTCGAAACACAGAGCCAAAGATGCTCGCGCATCCCCATTCGATCAGTGCACTTTGAAATTCCTCAACCATAATATTTCGGCTATATTGATAATGAAAGCTAAATCGACTCGAGAGTGCTCAGAATGCTGCGTTAGTATGGCTTCTTTGTCGTTATCTACTGGAGAAAGTGTTTGAATGCCCCAGTGTTTGGAAGGAGCAGGCCTTGTGTCCTGTGCTTCAGCGTGTGCATGTGATCGTTCCCCCCGCCCCTCTTTTTTTTGAACAAAGAAGTCGAAACTTGATTGATTGATTAATATGTGGGGTTTAACGTCCCCAAACCACCACATGATTATGAGAGACGCCGTAGTGGAGTGCTCCGGAAATTTAGACCACCTGGGGTTCTTTAGCGTGCACCCAAATCTGAGCACACGGGCATACAGCATTCTCGCCTCCATCGGAAATGCAGCTGCCGCAGCCGGGATTCAATCCCGAGACCTGAGGGTCAGCAGCCGAGAATCTTAGCCACTAGACCACCGCGGCGGGGCAAGACATAAAATGAAAGAAGCGTCCACGAAATGAACGTTAGTACCATCAAGTGCCCGTTGACGAGTCGAGTCTGGAAAGCGCGCATTCCTGCCTTGGCAAGAAACATCTGTGGTCATTCATCACACAGTCACGAAAATTGTCGTCACAAACAAATATTCTACGCACAATGTCTATCGAAACGGGAGTGCGTACATTCGGACGATCATGTAAGTGGACGATTTCGTGACAGAGGCATCACAACAAGGGTTGCTCTGACAACCACAGTCGTTTCCCGATAGCACGTATGACATTTTTCTGTATCGCCCGAAGGCATAACGACAGGGAGGAGTTACAGGCGAGAAAAAAACAAAACTTTATTAGAAGGGCACTCTTGCTCATCACACAGTCGGTACCAATAAACGATTGTTGTGACAAAGAAAGAGTTTGCAAACATGTCCGTCTTGGCATGGTGCTTTTAAAAGGATGATCATTAAGCTTAGAAACGTAGTGCGATTGTTTGGGATAGTTCTCGCTTCAGATTTCGGACTTGCTACTATAAGTAAGATATAAAAACTTCAGCCTCAATTTTTTTCTTCGAGAAGGCAGTTCCCAAATAAATTCGCGTTTCATTTCCATACAACCTTTCCGTCGGGTTTCATTTCCGTCCTGAGACTGCTCGGCGGACTTTGCAGCATGGATTTGTATTGGATTGAATTTTTTTTTCAGAAGCCCAGATGGCACAGGCGTGTTCCAAGATTGCTCCAACACTTCATTAACGTCGAATAATATTGTGATTGACTGTTAAGATCGCTCTAAGCAATATCTTAGTCTTTCAATTGCATTGTTCCTCCAAAGAAAGGAAAAAAAACATGCCGTAACTTTCATTGCATCTAGCCGGGAATGAGATAAATTCACTGTTCTGTAATACTCAGAGGCTGAATGACTACTAACAACCATTGTGTAAGCTATGAGAAGGCAGTCCCGCACCACAGATCTCTTATGTGCCCAGTGGCCGACTGAATTAATCCTGGCAAGCTTCGCATCGTATCACTTTTTTTCCGGTAAAATTTATGGCAGTTTCGCACTAGTAGAGCCAAGATTTAAGGGTGAGCGGAGTTTTGTGATCTAATTTGCTTCTCTTTTATTTCTTACCTTTCCTTTCTGTTTCATGTATGTCTTTTTATCTGCTATTTTTATTTGTTTCTATTTCTTTCCTTCTCTCTCTATGTATTTCTTATTCTTTTTCGCCCTTTCTCTCTTCATGTCTCTGGCTTTCCTGTCAGTACTCCCTTTCTTTGTTTATCTCCATTTATTTGCACCTCATTTGGTCTTCATCGGATGATTCATCGTTCATTCGTTCGGGGTCATTCTTTTGTATCTCTTTTTATGTATTGCTTTGTCTTTCTATCTGTATGTTTTTTTTTCACTTTACCTCTCTCTACTTTCCAATTGTGTCGCCTTTTCTTTCTTTATTTATCTTCCTCTCTCCCTCTTTTAAGTGTTTCATTTGCTCTAATTGGCCGAGCGAAATTTGCCACTGCCATATTCCAGTAATTGGATGCACCCAATTACTGGAACGCGTACCACCTGAGGTTTTTTGCGGATAGATGGATGCATACGAAATTTTATTGTAAGTCCTGAGGTGCGCGAATACGTGCAGCGGGCCGCTCCCATGTAGGGACAGTCAGGCCCATACCGACCACCACATCGTGGGCCTTCTGGACAGCCCCTGAACGTCGGGGCTCTTGATTGGGGATGTCCACTTCTCCTCATTGCATAAACAGCTCGGCCGCTGATCAGATTTCTGATGCGTCAGTTGGCGTAACTAAATGTTTTCTAAACTGCTGAGTGGCAGTTTTTTTTTCTTTTGCGTTGGACAGAGAAAGTTTTAGAGTGGCAGTGCTCTTGCACTCTACAGCCGCGTAATATGTGCCGGTCGTGTAGCTAAGTGCAGGTCGTCTTTTACAACACTTCGAGCCCATATCGGTTACCCGAGAGGCACTACATTTGAATAATTGGCATGGTATCACGGCACTGAGGTGATAGAGCCAGGCCAATCTGAAGCGGGGTAGAGTGCTGCCATGGTAACATTGTTGCATGTTCCGCCTGCCGACCGACCAACTGACCAACCAACCGACCGACCATCCTTGACCTAGATCAACCTGGCTCTACTTTCTGCATTCCAATCAATCTGTAATTGCATTATTGTGTATGACTGACCGATTGACGGGCTGGCCAATCAGTCGGACAGTTCTTTAATAAATAAATAAATAAATAAATAAATAAATAAATAAATAAATAAATAAATAAATAAATAAATAAATAAATAAATAAATAAATAAATCTCGCATTTTGATACAACTGAAAATAAATGAAGTACACGAGAAAGCATAACCAGGTCCAACTGTTTATGAGTGGCAATAGAAATAGGACATTCCATCAACTGTGCCAAATTACTTACGCCAAGATTTTACTACTGTCTACGTCAATCGTGACTCCTTATCTGGTACACCGCGCGTTTCATCAAATGTGTCAAAAATCCCCCCAAAATCAGAAAAATTAGGTTTTTTGATCGCGGCTTTAAGAATTACTTATACGGTGAAGGACATGATTTAGCATAATAATTCAGAAAGTTAAATGAATGAACTCTTTCAATAATAGAGTTGTGCGGTTATGCCAAAAGGGCGAATTCAAGTTCTTCATGCAAATTCATCCCAGCTTTGAGATATGAAAAAAAAACGGCTTCTAATAATTGTGTATAAATAGATATATCAATATTCAATGGCGAAAGACGCTGAATTTGCCTGAAGTAAAAGTTATTTCTTTTGATTTTCTTCCATACTGTCCATACCTTTTATCATATTAATATACCCACGTCTGAAGAACAAAATTCTGAAGGCAGTGAGAATTTCCAAATTTTTTAAGGATTTCGGGTGCCTTTTTCGAGACACCCGGTACCTGTGAGAACATTTTCACTGCGACGCATTTTCGCTGCGAAGCGTCTCCACGCGAACGTGTGGCGCATCGTAAGTGA
The DNA here is from genome assembly GCF_013339725.1 of Rhipicephalus microplus. NCBI lineage: Eukaryota > Metazoa > Arthropoda > Arachnida > Ixodida > Ixodidae > Rhipicephalus > Rhipicephalus microplus. The sequence goes on from NW_023611627.1 coordinate 50,946, forward strand.
TGCGAGGACCGTAAAAATGGCATGCGATGGTGTGCGCGTGACTTAGCGTAACGACAATGAAACTACAGCGGCGAATTAACGTTAACGAATACACGACAACGAAACGGCCATGACGAGTATGCACACCGTTTCTGCACGTGGTCCTTGCCAGGCACTGCCTGTGACAGACATTTTTTTCAGAGATGAGCATATGAATTCAGAAAAAGAATCTAAAAAAGCTTACGCTCTTAAAACGCGACAAGAATACCAGGCACGCGACGCCTTCGTAGAGGTACACCTGGAATCTGAGTACAACATTTACTTAAGCAATACGCCCTTATCGAAAAACGTATGCGCTATCATCGAACTCACGTTTTGATGATAAAGGGACTGAGAACCAATTTTTCTCGCCACAGTTTTTTTTTTTTACAGTTCAACAGAAAGCTGACCACGCGTAGCGTTTCAATCTGCAGCGGCTGATCTAAAAAAGTGTCTGTTTATGGTTATTAAAGACCTTGGACACAGAAATTTTGGTCTTTCTGTCTGTCTGTACATTTGTCTGTTTCTCCACTCTTAAAGGCATCAGGTATTTGAAACGGCCGACCTCATCCGCAGCGCCCACCATTGTTGCTCAGGGTTGAGCGTTCATGCTTGTGTGATTGTCAATTAAAAAGCGATTATTGCGCATGTTAGGGGCATCATAACAACGCGGATATATTCTGCATGTGCGTCTTTTACTAGAAAAGGCATACATAAGTAATTTTAAGGACCGTAGCGCTTATCACGCAGCGCTGACCATGCAACGCTTGCACAGAAAGGCGAGTGTTTCCAGCGCTTTCCTAAGAGGAGATGGTGGCGGCACCTACCCTTCGCCTTGCGTTCTACACACTATCACCTCTAAGATGGGCGCACATGTCTTTCTCAGAGCCACGCGCTTCGTTTTCCAAGAAAACTGCCAGATGGCGATCATGTCGTGCGTGTGGCGTGACTTGATGCGCTCCTTCGCCTCCGCTGCACGCTCGAGGCACTCTAACGCAGCGCCTCCAAAATACCATTCACCGATTTTCTTGCGCAGAACATCAATTAAATGTCTCGTTCACTCTCTCCACACGTAAGGCTATCGTCTTTCGACGACATTTGCAGATTAAATGCAGATACGGGGCTCATTTTTATCCCATAAAATAACGTTTACAAAACCTTTCCGATTTTTCGCTCTGGAGAGCTTCTAAAGTGGGCGAAGGCGAGAGCGATAGACCTCCTCACAATATTCATAAAATTGCGCTTTCACAGGGGTGAGCGAAACTAGTTAACTACCTCAGTATTAAAATTTTCAAACATTTTTTAATGTTCGAAGCAGGTTGAGCGAACTTTCCGAACACTCGTCACCACACGAGATCTCCTTACAGACTCTCGAGCAAGGCACTCGCGGTATTCGCGATAAGTTGCGGCAACGCGCTTCCAGAGCTAATCGCGAATACCACGAGGAGCTCTTCGTACTTCAACTCATCGGCAGATGTCGCTGGGCCCTCTGGTAAAAACGCTCATGCTGGTGCTCATAGACATCGGATCGTACGTCAAAGGAAGGCAGCACCAATGTTGTGTTCAGTGCAAGCAAAGGCACACCTGCACATTTTTAAGAAAAGTTAGATTTTAATAAAAAGTGTGATGCATTTAGGCGCTAATATGCAAATGATTGCGTAAATCACCAAGTAATCACGTGGTCGCAAACAAACGCACTTTTGCTTTTCTTTTGTTGCGAGAAGAGCCAAAAGTAGTTTGCAGGAAAAATAAATATACAAAACCACGTTTAACGACTAAAAACAGCCTTCACTTTAGAAAATACACAGACAATCTTTCCATTAGTGGGGTTATCTCAATTCGTGTTCTGAGCCGTTGTCTGTCTTTTTAACAGAAATACACATTAGTCGCTTAGCTGCTACAGCTGGTTAACCATACTATTACTGAGTACATCACATGCATTCTCATTAGTACGCTATAGACCTTAATAGGCCATAACTCTTCTGGTTAAAACATTTCAGCATCATTTGCTGTGTGGGATATTTGGCAATGGGTGAAGCCTAAAAGCGCCGGAACTGTCATGAGAATGGCTGATGGCAATAAATAAAAAGAAACTTGAGAGATGTTTACGAATCAAATGACTGTTGTAGCGAGCACTGCCTCGGGCTTGTGACATGTTCACGCGATAACTTGCGCAGCGCCGGCAAAGACGCCATGGAGACGTCAGAAAGCAAATCACGTACTGCCCAGAAAGCAGAGGACTTGTTCATCTGTCTTTCAATGATGGCAGAGAATGAATAGCAGACTGAAGCAAACAAAGTTGTTGTGGGAGCAGAACGTTTTTTTTTTCTGAAGACTTCTGTGGTGTACACTGATCTTATGACTGTTTCTTCTCTTTCAAGCATTGTCCACCCATTGTCGGACTGGAGTGCAGGTGCTTGCGGTATTCAAATTACAGGAATAGTTTATGATGATTATTTAAATATTTGTCCCATCGAAACTGCGTCTGCGCGAAGGCAGTGCAGGTCAAGTATCGGTGATAGGTCTGGTATCATGGAGTAATGATGGCAAAACTTTAAGAGACAGAGAGAGGAACTCTTTATTAAAAGAAAAACACGTTTTCCCGGCGTCTAGTTAGCGCTGGCATGCTACTGTGTATAGGGAGGTGTACTTATAGGTTTCAAAAGAGAGGGAAGAAAAATATAACAAAAAAGCAGTGACCAAGTGAACCTGATAAAACAGTTTGCAATTGATAAAACAATATTGATAGAACAATTTGCAATTGATAAAATATTTGCTAAACATGCATCGTTTCAAAATATGCGCAGCCGTCGCAGTGGCGATGACACCCATAGATGCGGAGAGATCTACAGACCATGGCTGCCTTATTCTAGTTGAAGTAAGTCCAAAACAAGGCAGCCAGTGAAGCAGGAAGCTGTGGCCCAGTGATCGGGTGATTAGAACGGCAATGTGTTTTCGAGCCTTCCGTTACAAACCAGCAAGGATTCAGTCTCTCTAGCTCAATGGCATTGACGTTCCTGCTCCGAGTCCACAAAACAACGTCTAGAGGTCCACACTACGCACATATCTAGATCGCTTGCCCTGACATCACACAAATCGCCATGTTGGTGCGCTGCGTGGTAGGACGCCATGTTTGTAACCTAGTTAAGGTTATCATTACATCACTTCCAAGTTATTTCATTATTAGCGCACAGAGGGCAACAGCAATGTGGCCATGTCGTCATCAAACTTAAGCAAGTTGAGCGCAATGGGATCATGCTCCCTTTACGCCATCAATGACGCCATGTTGGTGATCCGGTACGTTATGAAGCTGCGTCCATGACGTCCTCAGCAAGCTGTCTATTGCACGTCTTGTGTCGTTAAAGCACAGTGACCAACTCCGCCAAGGTGTGGCACTGCCTTACATTATCTTGTCACGACAAGAGTGCGCCAGAACAGAAACATGCTGCAGAAATGATCTTGCATCGGGAAGAGGCAAATCACTCTAAAGAATATTGCGTAAAAAGGGTGTATTTTTGTTTCACAACAATAATCCCCATGCAGCCGCTTGCGCAATTCTTTTTTTTTTTCAAAACGCGGCGCTGGCCACTTTCTTGTCGAAAAAGTTGTGTTACGCTGATAACGCGCATGTTGGTAGTGACCTGAAATTGCCGGGCGCGTGGCGATAGTACAAGGAAAGGAGCGCGAGATAGATGACGGTCCCCGAGGAGCTCACTTCTCGCCGACCAGCAATAGGCCGTCCAGCAGGCCCACGAAGCGGCCGCCAGGTACTCCCTGTCGGTCCCTACGTGGGAGACGCCCGCTACACGCGTCCTGCAGGACTGAAATAAAGTTTTCCATTCCATTCCATAGATGACGGTTATTGTTGTGGCACAAAAAGACGCCCTTTTTGCTCAACCTTTTCTTTGGGTGTATGTCCGCTGCAGCGCAACGTACTCAAAGACACAACACGAAGAGCTGAGCACAACGTAATGAAAGGTCGGAATACTGACCCCACAGCATACGCGATACTGCCTCATTTTTCGGACACCCTGAATGAACGTGCAAGCATGAACTAATCAGCAGTCGTGATACACAACAGGTGGTCGGAGTACTTAGAATAGAAGAGCAGAGGGAAGATGTTGATAAAACCGGTGTTGTTACAACAGTACACAATGAAAAATATTAATGACGCAGACAACACTAAGCATTAGCCATGCAGCGTAGGTCTAGTGCCTAGGTTAGGTACTCGGCTACTGATCCGCAGGTCGCGGGATCGAACCGCGGCTGCATTTTCTATGAAGGCGAAAATGTTGCAGGCCCGTTCGATCACTTTTTAGAGTGTTGAATGGGATAGATGCCGTGAAACCATACTTAATGACTTGATTAGGCAGGCTAGTTGGCTGTATGTTACCGTCAAATGAAAAAAAAAGATAAGTGATGATTACGATACTGTCGAAACTGTCTAATGCGAACTCCGAGTGCGGCGTCCTGCTGGGGCAATGTCAACTGTGTTTGATGTTTTGGATATTCACAGTTGTAGCAATGTAAATTGTGTAGAATAATAGTGAAGAAGCAACCCGCGCTCCAATGTTAGGTGCAATGTAGGCGTTGTGAACCAAACGAAACGCCGACAGCACTACGGTGCTATGCACATCACTCTATGAATTGCAGACGTCACCCGCCAAGTGAAGACAGTCGCAGTGCCTGCTTTGCAAGCGCACGGACCTCGACCGAAGGGCCAGTGCTAGTGAAAGAGGAAGAAAGAGAAGTTAGATGCCAATGGTTTGTGATACTGACTCTTTCGTCCTCGTCCGCTCTATCGAGTTACACAGACGCCAGCCAACAGCGGCGACCCCTCTGAACGCAGGAGCGTTTGCCTGAGAGCTGTGCTTTAAAAGGGGCACCGATAAGTGCACTTTTCGTTTAGCTGACGTGAAGTTGAGCTAGAGGGAAAGAGTACTCTACAGTAGTGGTGCTAATATACATGCTCGAGTAGCTGTAGATGTGTTTCTGCTAAATTTATTCCAAGCTCCAGCTAATTTAGCCGGCTCTTCAATGAAATCAAACGGGAAAACATGTAGTGCATAACATGTTTGAGCCAGGCCGAAAAAAAAGCAGTCGTAAAGTGACATTGACTAGCTCCACTAAGACACTGAAGTAACTTGCGCAGATGGTGGCCTGCTAGCACTTATGTCGAAAGGAGAGTGGCATGAAAAAAAATTGAAATCGATTGAATGTCCCCCACAATTGTATGATAAAATAGCGTTACGATGTCACCATGGTGCACACGTGTCATACGAAGCGTTTAGAAAAGCGTAATAATCCGATTGGTACAACGGGGCAAACGCTCGATGCTATAGCAGCAGTATTCTGGTGAAGCTGTACATGCTTCATTTTTCTTTAAACGCCCTACGACAATAAAAGTGCAACCACACCACTTTGTTGCCCCTCGATTATGGACGCGTAAATATGAACACAAGTGTATACACCATACGTAGCAGTAACATGCAGTTAATTAGATCGCACCTTGCTGTGCTTGTGCTCGACTTCTGACCCGGAAGTCGTTCGTTTCGATGAAGACCGAAAGCTGGAATCGTATTATGGTTTCGACACGTGAAATTTTATATACGATCATCCGTGGCTTTAGTGCAAGAGCTTCACACAGATTGCTTTGTTGCGACGTGTTCATCTGGTGGTGGCTTAAGTAAGGGCCAAATGTGATCGCGTGACGTCACCCAAGTCCCACTGATACGTGAGCGCTGAGCACCGCTGACGTCTAAAGCCCCTATACCTTCGGAAAAGTACAGCCTTCTTTTGATCTGCGCCACTTCCTCCTCTCCGCACCGGAGTAAGCTCATGGCGCTTTGCAGGGGGCGCCACTATCACAAGCGAAAGAAAAGAAAATCAACGCGCCGGAGAGGAGGCGGTGAGGGGAAAAGAAGATCGCGGTACTTTTACAAAGGAAAAGTACAGCGTTCTTTCCGTCTGCGCCGCTTCCTCCTCTCCCCGCCGAAGCAAGCTCGTGGCGCGTTACAGAGGGTGCCATTGTCGCAAGCGAAAGAAAAAAAGCAACGCACCAGAGATGAGGTGGCGTGGGGGAGAGCAGATGGCGGTACTTTTACGAAGTTTGGGGGCTTTACTGACGTCCTGTTCCGTTAGCTGGCACGCATGTCTGACACGTGGCACATTCTTCTGAGGTCATTTATCGGCTCGTACTGATATGATTACTTTCTGACTTTACCTTTCCACTGTGACATTGCATCCCGCGGCAGATTAGCACCGCCATGTCACAAGTTATATAAAAAAAGTGTGGTGAAAACAAGTGCGGTTTGACGCAACAGTCCCAACCGTGCATGTTAAATGTATTGACTCTCCGTAGTGGCAGAGCATTGAAAATTGCATCGCACTTCAAAAGTTGTCTGCTGTCTGGGAAGTTTGCGCGCCTTTTCTTTGGCTCTTCTCAAAAGTTGTCGCAGTTGACGCGTCGGTAGGTATGTTTTCAGAAACGTCGGTTTGTTGTCGATGGTAGTGAAGAACAAGCATCATCTCGTGCATTGGCTGAGACTTTTTGCACTTATCAAACTGGAGAATTCCAAGCAGTGCGGGCAGTGGGCAATTGAAAGAAGCACCATGGCCCAGGACTCGAGAGGAATTAGCACACTGCCCATTGCGGCACTTTGATTTCTTGTGCTGTGATTGTGTTATTCGAAGCTTGGTAGTTTGAGAAGATGTGGCAACCGGAGAAAATGAGTGTTCCCCTACTAGTTGATGATCATCGAGTATATTTGGAGTACGCAGTTTATTTTGCATACGCATAGAAATTCAAGACACGCGCGAACAGTGTACTAGCCACCTTCTAACCATCTTTGGTGAATTTTTGTTTTGAGGTACCTTTGGTTGTACTGTCGCTGCAAATAGATCGACCTCAGTTCAATCAATTGTACAGCCGTCCAAACATTTGTTGCTATCGCTCGCTTTTTTTATACTCGGTGCCACATTACCAGCTAGGATGACAGCAGCAGCCATAAATGCGCATTGACTTGCGTCAATGGTACATTGTGCATGAAAAATTTCAACGATGACTTTGTTTTGCTGTTTCAGCCCACTACCTCAGGAATGTTTCCCGTCGCAGCCCCGTTGAAGAACATAAGCGCTGCACTTCTAGGCCAGTTATCGCAATGTGCAAGGAAGTCAGGTGAGTCCAGGAAGTTTACGTGCTGAAATCATTTTCGTATTAAAGAATGCAAATTTAGAAGCCACGATGAATCAAACGTATCATTTAGAGCCATCAGGGTAAGCTGTACTCCTCACGGCTGTGCAGTGGTTCTGGCGCACAACCGCTCACTCAAATGTCGTGGTCGAGGGTTCGACTCCAGCCGTGGCGGTTGGATTTAGATGGAGGGAAAATGTTGGAGGCATGTGTACTGTGCGACGTGAGAGCACTTCATCCGATGGTCAAACTTTCCGTAGCACTTCACTGGGGCGTGACTCGTAATCACAGCATGGTTTAGGCGCATAAAACTCCAGTTAATACTATTGGCTAAGTTTTTAATGAAATAATATATTCAGGAACATTGCCATTACTTAGGACACAGCAGCAAACATTTGTTCGCGTTCCTGCTGTCCCATGCTCGCACAGGATTGCTTATGAGCACAATACAGTACGGCAACTCGTTATTCCAAATCCCTCTCGTGCGGCCCTGGGCAAGTAGGAATGTGACCGTAAGAGAGGTGGAAAAAGGTATCACATATAAACTACTGCTGCTTTATGTTACTCAGTGGCAGATAACGTTACGGGTGATGGAGTACTGTCGACAGCAGATGTTAGCGCGAGAGGTTAAATCCATTCGCCAGTCATATTTGTGCTCTTTAGTCTACAATCCCCAGCGCTTCATTTTGCAGCAGCAAAACACATAAAAATTGCTTTGACATTGGTGATGTAGAATCTGTGTGCAGCGTCGATGAGTGTCCGTGGTCATTTCCAGCGAGCTGCCCCAAATCCACAAAGGTGCCGCTAAGGGAACTTCTAGCGGAACTGCACAGCAGAAACATAGAAGTCAGCTCCGTGAAGGCTCCCCGCTTCCGGGCCGGACAGTACGCCCACAACAACAGGCTTCAAAGGAAGGACAGCAACTTCGTGCTCGACTTCTGCCAGCCGACATTCCTGCAGGGCTGCCACGAGAAGATGCAGTTCCTCGACGTCGGCTGCGGCACCGGCGACTTCACTCGGGATTGCCTGCTGCCCCGTTGTTTGCCCTGTCGACGAATCGTGGCCACGGACTGGTCTCAAGACATGATCGACTATGCGAAGCGGTACTCTGCCCACGTCAAGATCGACTACCAGCAGCTCGACATCTCGGCTGACGTCACAGACTTTCTTGGTCGCAATGGTCTGTTCCACCGGGTCTACTCCTTCTACTGTCTGCACTGGGTGAAGAACCAGGACGCCGCGTTGAAGAACATCTCCAGCCTCTTGACGCCTGGAGGAGAATGCTTACTGCTCTTTCCGGCCTCCAACCCGGCAACCGCGGGCTGGCAACTATTGGCTAAGATGGACCGCTGGACAAAGTATTCGGAGGTTAGCTCTTACCTTTCTACTTAGATATTTCCACGTACGCCGCTTCTGTTTTGGTCTAACTGGCTCGTTACACACCTAACAACTGCCTTACGCAGGTTGCACCGGAACGTTTCAAAACGTTCACGATTACTTTAGAATCATCCGATAACAATGCACGCTCAACGAGAACAGTAGTTTATTCTATAACTAACGCAGGTGCGAACGATAACGATAAAATCTACGATGCAGCGTGTATGCATGGTGACTTGCCTTGCCGCTGATAGAATTACTGACGTATGTGCTTGCTGCTTTTGCTGTACTTTGAGATTACTTTTTTTTAATGATTACTATTTTGCCTGATTGAGCGTTTAGTCTTTAACCGGCTGCATTTTGCTTTCTAGACCGTCACGACCAAGTGACAGTTTTACAGCAGGGCTGTAACAGGCGAGGTTTGCGTTGTGCTTTAGGCCGAAAATTATCATAATGAAAAATCAACAGGTGCTCAAGCACCGCCCAAGCACTCCGCGCAGATGGTTAACCAGAAAAGCGGCAATGTGCGACTCGTCACCGGAGTCTGTAACCCGTGCGTTCTGAGCGATTCTTTGTGAACCAGTGTGGTGAATACACGGGTTTGTCCAACTTGTGCACCGCATTACTAAATAAAATAGGAAGCATATAGTCGTGGATACTATAGTGTAGCATAGCAAGGCGTGGGAAAGGGACATGTGAAAGGGATAACGCCTAGCGAAGCCAGGTCCAGCTGCAGTTCTGCTGTGACCCAGCCTTGTGTGACAGTGTAAGCTGAGCAAATGTTTTTTAGGCAGAACTTCAAGCCCGCGCAAGGGGAAGTTGTGGGACAATTACGGAGGCGACACGCTCAATGCTTACTGACGGCATGTTGAAATTCTACTCACTTATACAAATACATCAGTCTCATTTATACGCGTACTCACTTATAATCTACGCGTACACTCTTTACAAACATTCTAACAAAGTCATCGATGCAAAACGCAAGCGCCGCCTTAACACAGGAAGCGGCAGTTAATGTTCATATCAATGTATTTCAGAGTCAGACATACGTGCTTGATTTTGAAATCGAATGTCTTTAATTGAATAAAATGAACATTTTCAGTCTATAAGCACGGCACGATACAATTCAATTGAATACGCACAATTTCGTGGTTTCTGAAAACTTGAAAAGCAGGCCATGTATTCCACTTTCGAAGGATCATTTTAACTTAACTTGTATGATTTTGTACCTCCTGAGAACACTGCCAGCCTGCGTCAATGAAGAATTTAAGACTGGGTCTGGTATAAATATTCTTCTATAAGATGAAAAATTATGGTGTCGTTGGAACCACGCAATGTCAACGCAAATTGTCTTGTCTCCTTCATAGCAGCTACACTCGGTGCGTTGCAAAAGACAAACAAAACTTTTCCTAACGTTGTCTCCAACAACACCTCATGTTCAAGCAATTTCAATATGTTGAGGCTTCCACCTTCCTGCGCACTATGGCCTTTCATAAGTATTTCATGCCGCGTTCATAATAAATACTTGATTTAGTTATTTTGATGTTACAAATACCTTTTCTTACCTAGTAAACTGGATGTAGAATTCACGAGCTTCTCCTTTAGTAATTCTGAGTGGTGGTTCAGGGAAGTGCGCGAAAACACAGAGGTGTCTGCTTAATGTGCTTATGATGCATGCGCAGCAACTGTTGGCATACATCGCTCCCTGTGAGTATATGGAGGACAAACAAGAACAGATCGATTACATGCGCTTCTTGCTGAACGACGCCGGACTTTCGCCCAGCATCTTCGCAATACCAAGGTTGGCAACCTTCGACGGCTGGACTGAGGCGGACATAATCGGTGAGAGGCGTTTGAAATACTGATGATGTAAATGGGAGAGACCCATTATGAGTGCACGTAGAACTTTGGCGAGCTCGTGTGTTCTGGTGTATGTCATTGTAAAACGAAGATGTAAAAAATGAGCTCCCTCATGCAGCTAGAATTCACTCAGGTAGACCATCGCATTGATTGAAAAATTAAGCTGCGTTTTTGAAGTTTCCGAGTGATTGAGTCACGTGGTGCTAATGCTAGCCTCCAAAGTAAACGATCACTCCGGAAATTCGATGGTCAGAATTACAAGCCGTAAAACTTTGATGAATCCAAAACATGTCATCTTCGTGCTACAATCTGGGTGATTTGCAAAGTATCCCGTTCAGAAATCCTTCCTGGTGCATCACTATGACTTGTAGGTTCATGATCGGTAATTCCACAGTAACACAGTCGTATTGCCACGTTATACTTGAATTGCCCCACCGCGGTGGTCTAGTGGCTACGGTACTCGGCTGCTGACCCGCAGGTCGCGGGTTCGACTCCCGGCTGCATTTCCTATGGAGGCGGAAATGTTGTAGGCCCTTGTGCTCAGATTTGGGTGCACGTTAAAGAACCCCAGGTGTTCGAAATTTCCGGAGCCCTCCACTACGGCGTCTCTCATAATCATATGGTGGTCTTGGGACGTTAAACCCCACATATCAATCAACGTTATACTTGAATTGGCAAGACATGCCGTACGTTTTCTTTTTTAGTGATAAACCAAGGTGGTAAACCAACTAGGACACGAGTTTCAACGAGCAGAGTTTTTTGACCATGTGTGACCGGCGTTTTGTGGTTGAGCCACGTCATCGACTAGCCCTGTAAAGGGCTTAATTTTGTTGCGATTTTTGACGCCATATAGCGTTAAATAGCTCGTTTCCCTGATATTTCGGCGTTGTTGGTTGCGAGCTAAAATCATCATTCTACACGTGACCAAAAAATCTAGAAAAATTAAAATATAAAAAAAAAAACAGTGAAAAATCCCGGGTCACAGAAGGGATCGAACACGGGTTGGCTATGTGGCAAGCGGATGTTCGACCACGAGGATACGAGTCTACTTGTGAATGCAATGAAATTAACTTCCTCTGCTTGGAAATGCAGTGAAAGTAACTTTCATGCTTCACCAATGCATGCGTCCTGTACGAATGCTTCACGATACAACAAGAAATATTGCAGCAATGTTGCGTGATAGAAAAGCCAATTGCTAGCGGGCGTCAAAGCATGTGACTATCATAATGACTTCATGTTGTGATGCAGGTCACCCACTACAAAAGGCACACACGCAACTGCGTCTATTTCCTGTAGGCCACGTAGTGGGTGCATGACAAGTTCGAAATGTTTTCAGCGCACTAAGCGTTTGAAATACGCACTAAAAACATATCATCACTATGACGTTCTACTTCTAAACACAAAGCTTTAGGTCCCCCAGTTTTTTTTTTTTCATTTTGCGCCGTGCTGCTGGCTTTATCCATTTGGCTCAACGTGCCCAAGCACGTTAAGCGAAGAAATAGAAGTACGACAACACGAGAACACCGCGGGAAAAAGGGCTTGCTGCGGTTAATTACGTTGCATTAATACAAAATCGTTCGTTGAACATAGTTATCCACTGGAACCAAGGCTGCGGCAATTGCTTGAGGTCTTGACGACGGGAACTGAGTGTTGCTCCTTTTGAGGGCACTTTGTCCTAAGGATCCAAGGCTCGTAGCGAGAATTTTCGGTGGTGGGCGGGGAGGCAGAGTGTTTGATTGCTCGTCATGTTGTTATATTAGTTCGTGGGTGTGTTGACACGTGTGCGTGTACATATACACATACATAATTTAAGCATTTCTGAGGAGCTATGGGGGAACCCCCCAACGCGTCCATCTACTGGTTACGGAATCTGGTACTAACGACGCCTCAGCGAAGCCACATTATTCTCCAAATATTTCTTTATATGTGAAGGAGCTTTTTGCCTCACGCTTGTAGCGTCATACGTACGTACGTGTGTCCGTACGAACGAACGCACCGCAACGCGTTCCCCTCACCACAGGTGTTAGAGCGGTGCCAAGTAGGTCACGCCACAGCTACGCGTTGCCGCGCTCCCCTCGCATCCTTTTCTTCGCAGGCGCGCGCTGGCGTCACTCCCTTTCTCTCCCGCTGCACACTCGCCCCAGTGCCCGCAGCTGCCAGATCCTGCAGCCACTTGCAGCACATTTCTGTCTCACTTCACCCTCTCCACCACCCGCAACGCTTGAGAGTGCGTCGAGTGCAAACACTCTTTCGGCTCGTGTATCTTCGATGAAACTTGCACGAAACCCAACTCACCTTCCGTATCTTTGCGTTTTAAACTTTTACTTTAGTAAATGCTACAACATGTTTCGCTTCAAACCTTTCTTCTAGCACCCGTGTCGACACCCGTTTCAACCGGGTCAATGCCGTGCTTGCCGCTGCTGCGTCGCACCCCATTGAGGTTCCCTTCGGGGACACGGTTCATAATTTTAATCGATTAACCATTAATTGTTATTGTAACATTCTCGCTTTCTGTCTAGATGGGTTTATTGAGCAACTTGCCCCTTTCCTCGCCTATATCTTCCACTGAAATGCCGTGTTCTTCAAATTGGGTTGCGCCGGGTAATTATTCGGGCTGTTACTGCAGGACTCCACATGAGCATCGTTCCAATAAACCAGCTCGTCACCGACGACGAGAGGAAGCAGCTGAGGGATGACGTCACGGCAATCGTCCGCAAACTTCACGGACCACAGACAGACCCATCACGATTTCGCATGTACATCATCAAGGCCTCAAAGTCGAAGAGCTAGAACGACAAGCACTTGGACCCAAACTGCAGGACGGGCATGTCGCATGGATTGGGTAGATATCAGTACAGATGACAAGCCTTTTTATAAATGCGCAGTTTAGTTGCCCAATCTTTAGTAAAATATTTTATTTGTCTTTTATCAAACTGGTTCAACCTTTATTGCGTTGTCAATTGTGTGGGCACTCACGTGTATCTTCACCGTCACCTGCATGTCCCATCTATTTAAAGTATGGACCGATGAAACCACCCCACGCATCGCACGTTGTACGTGCGATAGGAAATTCGCAAGCGCTGCTGACGAATGCTACTAAAGGTGAGATGAGACGAGCCGATCATCTCCGTCGCGCTAAAACTTCATCGTAATAGGAGCAGAAGGGGACCTTCGCGAGTAAAGCAGGACATGCGTTCTTTCATCATCCGGGCGGCAATGATCAAAGAACGCAGTTTGTGACCATTCGTCCAGACTCTTCTGCTGGGTGGAGCGGACTGACAGATACACTAATTCAAGAATTCAGTTTATTTGGATGCACGAGTGATACGAGGCCAAAAAATTTAAGCATTTGTTTCGAAACTTTTTCTTCTTGAGCCGATTGCGTGGTTAGTTGCCACGTATTACACACTATTTCTCCTGCCGATGTGCGAATATTTCAAGGCAGAAATATGAATGCGCGAGCCACATTCGGTGACATGAAATATTCGTGAATCTGGGTTGTCGCTGGGGCTGACGTCTCGGTAAGCGCACTTCATTTTTTAAGGCTACTATTTTTGCAGGAAATATGTTGGAAGTGTGCATTCTGCTATTTTGGGCATGCGCACCAGAACATAAATTCTGTGGTTTCGCAAGCCAAAATTAGGGTACCTTTGGACTTCGCCGTCACTGACACGTGGCCTCAATCGGCTTTCAATCGATCCCATGTTCTTGCACATGGGAGCGCAGCGACGTAATTACCAAGTCTCTTCGGAAGTTCAGGAGCTGTTTTACGCTGAAGTATGGACCACACTTAAATTTTACAGACCACTCGAGCACATGTGAAACTGCCTGTCCGTGCCACCTAGTGGTGCGCCATCTACCGTCGACCAGAGTTCTAGATCAAAAACGGGTTTTATTGTTATTCACTGGCCTTTTCGAATTTGCACTGCAGCGCAACGCAGTGTTAGTTCACAGCTTTACCGCGCAACGCTTGTCTACAATGTGACCATCACATTTCTATTTATTTTGACAGGAGGACCAAAGGTATCGGGGCCTTCCTCAAACAACATTTTGCTGGCAAGTTTCTGACAATAATTGTGACGAATAACAGTCATGCTCATAGACTGCTTTCGAGCTAGACGTACACACAGATGGCAGAGTTCGCGTCGTGTTGAAAAGTGTAAATTGACACTTGTTCGCACCCAGTCATAAAACAGGCTATAATGAAGGAAGGGATGCTTCTCTGGCGCTGCGGTGCTATCGACCGCAGCTGACGTAGCGGAAATTTCGCGATATGCCTTTTGGCCACGCTTTCGCATGGTCTGTAAACTTTTGTGGTTGGCTCTACAAAGAGTGCTACTTGGCACAGTGCATGTGTTTGTCTTATTTTTGTCCCCTAAAGTCAAGCCACACTTTGTTATGATGCACAATAGTCGATTCAAATATGCAGAACATTTACGTCAAAATGTGTCTTGATTCATCCACGTCTGTGGCTTGTGAAGCTGAAGTGTGAACGTTGTTTTTTTAACTACTCAACCTTCGTAACAAGCTTTAGCTCAGAGGTTATTTTTGTACGAGGTGCTTCGTGTCCTGATATTTACATAAAAAGTAAACCTTTTGTAGTTAAATTACCACGAAACGGATGTTTGCACCACCGTTGCTAAACATGACTTCTTCGACAGACGCAAAATGGCAGAGTATGGTGTAGTGTGCGATGTTTATGCATGTAAGGGAACCTGTGGTGATAAATATTTCCTGTGTCTTTCAGACTGGAGTGCCACTTTATCGAATCTCGATTTCGGCACGTGAAACCTCTCAAACCACAATTCTAAAATCATCAGAGCAGAGTAAAATATATGCAGTCATCAATATAAGGAATTATTTTAACAAGTGCTCTCAATCACGTATACAACGTCATTTTAGTGATAAGAAACAGCAGTGAATACAAGAAAACATTGACCCCGTAGCTGCATGTTTCACTGCAAATGTCGTCGAAAGACGATAGTCGTGCGTCTGAAGAAAGTGACAGAACGTTTATTTGATTTTCTGCGCGAGAAAATTGGTGAATTGTATTCCGGAGGTGCTAAGTTAAAGTACCTCGATCCGTGCTGTGAAGGTGAACGAGCGCATCGAGGCACGTCAGACACGAGCGCTATCTGGCATTTGTCTTCGAAAACGATCGATGGATGGCATGCGCGCCTTTCTCGGAGGCGATAAGGTGCAGAACGCAAAGCGACGGGTAGGTGCCACTGCCGTGTCGTCTTAGCAAAGCGTTGGAAGCGCTTGCCTTTTTGCGCATAGCGTGGCATTGTCAGCGCAGCGTGATAAACGCTACGGTCTTTAGAATCGCTTATGTATGCCTTTTCTTGTAAAGCCACACACACAGCATATTGACGTGTTATTATTGTTCCTTAGATATGTGCAAGAGTTGCTTTTTAATTGAGATTCCCACAAGTGTGGATGCTGAAACTTGAGCACTATTGGAGGGCACTGTGGATGGGGTTGGATTTTGGCCATTTAGGGTATCGTTTCAGCGGACAGACAAATGTACAAATAGACAGATAGACAGACAGATCCAAATGTTTGCGTCAAAGTACCTGAAGAAAGACTATCTTCTTTAAAAAAACCCGCGGATGCCACGCAAATGCGTGCATGTTCCGAGCTCAAGCATGAAAATATGGTCAGCAGCCATATTGTTCAGAGCAAACGGTGCCAGAAACTGCCTGAATACGACGTGCTACTCTGAGCTATTGTCTTGTTCATTACTTGGTGATACCTGAAGACGAATTAATATTTGGTATGCGCCAAAATCACCATAGCATAGCATCTGTGTATTGCGAACATAAATGAGACGTCATCACATGAACATCTGATGCATTACCCATGCGTTATTTGATGCATGACGCGATCTTGGTACTGGTCGTAGCGCCTTTATTAACGATAGTTATAGCGCGAGAACAGACGACGACACAGAGACAAGAGGACGCGTAGGACTCTGTATCGTCGTTCTGTTCTCGCGCTATAACTATCGTTATGCCATACCAACTAGCCCAAGCTGCCACACTTCTAAGCCTTTATTAACTTCATATTTCCTAAAATTTGCATTATATAAAATTTCTATATGACGAGTTTAAAATACTGGTGAAGACTTCAGTATCATTTTAACAGTAAACATATTTGACAGTCTGCTGGCTGTGTCCCAAAACACCGGACTACTTTCTAGTTTTTAATTTTAACATTAAAAATTCTGTACCAACCGTGGTTGGGCAGTTGTTTTATTCACATGAGTATCATGCGTGTATATCGTGTTCGTTAATGACACATTTGAGATTGTCGTGGTGCACTAGTGGCTGTTAAGTTAGCCTATAACTATTGCATTTTCATGCCTATCAATTGGCCTGAAAGGCCTGAATGTATGGCGAACATGAATGAGAAGTCTTCAGATGAGTATCATGTCTGTATGAATATATGACTCAATAATGATGCTCTTGTGGCTGTTCCACTAAACGTACAATTGTTGAGATTGACGTGGAGTGTCATGATGTATCCCGAAGATGGATGACACGTCGTAGTAAGATTATCATGTCATCTATGTCACGCACGTCGTGACACACATCACATGGTGTTGCTACTTTAATGTTCACACATATCTCTGGGGCACATTCATTATTGTGCACATTCATTATTGGGGCACATTCATTAAATGGCAATAGCATTGGACGACCATGAATGACGCGTGTAAACATGAAAATAATGTCATCCTTGTCACGGCATAGATGACGAGCCTACGGTACACTGGCAGCAGTTTTAGTTGGTGATTATTTGTGCTGAATCGAGATGAAATGACACGTGCACATGACCATCGTAAGTGACAGGCTACATCAAATATATGTCATGTGCGTCGTGACATGCATATTATAATATAGGCAATGTGTGTCATGACAGAGTAACATGCATTTGAACTAAATATCTGATTGGTTTGATATGTGGGGTTTAACGTCCCGAAACCACTATATGATTATGAGAGACGCCGTAGTGGAGGGCTCCGGAAATTTAGACCACCTGGGGTTCTTTAACGTGCACCCAAATCTGAGCACACGGGCCTCCAACATTTCCGCCTCCATCGGAAATGCAGCCGCCGCAGCCGGGATGCGAACCCGCGCCCTGCGGGTCAGCAGCCGAGTACCTTATCCACTAGACCACCGCGGCGGGGCTAGAACTGAATATCTGTCAGCTGAGTAGGAATCATAGCAATGCGCTCAGTAGCAATAAATGATTCACCCTAAAGCTCTGGAGTTTGAAAAAAAGTGACGACTTCAAGCTACTCACGTGCATATAACGCATATTTAAATACTAGATGCAGTATTGCAAGACTTCACAAATGAGAATGTACTGTTTCTATTTATCTATAGGTCAATCACACAAAAGATATTCGAGACTTTGTGGGCAAATGCAATGATGACATGTATGGAAATCGAATTTTGGTTACAGAGGGGCGTTAGAATTGTAACAACGCGCTTCAGCGTTGAAAAGAAAAGTTTTATGAATTAGGATCATAGGGCAGGCATTCGAAAGGACACCTCACCCGTTTCTTCTTGAATATCACTACGGTTTTTTTCTTGACGTGAATGAGCAGGAAATGGTCTGGGGGCGTCGATAACACTGTTCGTGGGCCCACTAGCTTAACGAAATAGAAAGGTGCTATGAGCTAGTGAAAGTGTTCATACATGTGATCTACCTTTTTCACGTTGAAAATGGGAACGTTCGCTGGGATCACGAGTTTTTCAGGATGTTTCCTTATAGTCATGAACATTGTTGCTTTTTCCTTCGTTTACGTCTTTAAGTTATTCTAATAGGCCAGAAAACGAATCACATTTCACGTATGTTTGATAAAGGCCAATAAGCCAAATGCAGTAAAGAGCACTTCTGGTTTACGAAACGTTCGCAGTACATTTCCCAAAGGCCGATAAACGAGCAAATAACCAGCCAATAAACGATTTCAAAGGCCAATTTGTCATTGCGAAACGTTCGCAGTGAAATTTCGACACGTGCTATTAGCCCCCTGCTGCACCTTTTACGTAACATATAAACGAAAAACTAAAATGCGGCACTTACAAGAACGAAAACCTAACGATGTCAGCGAAGTGCTAGAAGACTCTCGCGTACTTCACAGAACCGGCATGGTTGGAAGTCGACCCAGCAGATTTTATGAAGCCACTATCTTCCAGCGCGGTGCGTTTCACTTCTGAAACGGATACAGAACATAGCTTGCCGTGAATTTAACGTATGCTAATACTGAAAGTGCACGAAAGGGGAGCCGTAAAAACAACGAATGAAACCACATCATTAAAGCGCGAAAGAGGTGTGGAACACGCTGCACACATGCGCGCGTCACCGTGTTAGGCACCGCTAAGAAGGTCGCGTGCTAAAAAAAAGAAGAACAAGAAAAAAAACGGGAGGGGCGCGTGATGGCAATCAGCCATGGATGCACTGACCGTTGAGGTAATGCGCAGGAGAAGGGGACACAATATAATAGAATAAATGTCGTAACATTTACTTTATTCAGGGGCTTTACTCCGCTGTTTACTTCGCTGCATGGTGCGAGAAAAATAATTTTGGTGTGGACATTCTCCGCCCGGCCCGCCGCGACGGAGAGTGCGTTCATTGATTGATTGGTTGTTTGAAAACTTTATGGAACTATACAATGGGCTCTGGCTTGTATGCTCAAGCACTAAGGTATAAAAAATGGCGGATGATTTCAAACTGGTCAGCTTGCTGGGCAGAGAATGGCCGTCATGTGCAGGGCATGAACCACACATTCAGCCTGGCTTTAATGAAGGAATCTTTGAGTATCCAGTAGGTTTGACTGGCGGGCTATTTGTTTGTCTCTTCTCTTGTGTCCCGTTGGTTTGCGCTTCCAATTATTCCATTATGAATTCGAGTATCCAGTGGGTAGTTTCCTCCATGTCTTGCTGTAGGTGAGGCAGGATACGTTGGACTTTATAGTTGCTAAGCTCCTAAAGCAGTGGATCTGCACATGCTGGTCTCTGTGTCGTGGTAGGTGTGGACACTCCGTGCCGTTGCGCGGAGTGTCCACACCTAAATTAAAAAAAATGCGGAGCATTTCTTACTCCGACGAGTTCTCGCTTCGGCACCGTCCACCTCTTCCCCCCCTTCTCCCCTGCGCATGCTCGCGTCTCATGCCGGCCCAGGAAGACCCCGCAAAACTGTCGTTCCAGGAGCCATTAAAGAATAAGACACTACCGGGCCTTCAGCCGAGCATGCCCAGTGGGGATGTGTACCCCCCCCCCCCCCACTCCTCTCCCTCCCACGACTGTGGTGTGAATATAAGCGGCAGAGCGCGCGTTCGGAATTAAGTCAAGGGCGTCCTTGCTTGGCTCTCGCTTGACTCGAGTAGATGCGATGAAAGCAACAGTGCCTTAAACCAGTTTTTGGGGCATAACCCAACATCAGCGACCCACTACTCGTTCAAAGCAACACTTTTCCTTTATTAAATAAATAAGAATTAAAAGTTGCCCCGTATCTGCATGTTAATCTGCAAATGTTGTCGAAAGACGATAGTCTTGCATGTGGAGAGAGTAAACAAACATTTATTCGATGTTTTGCGCAAGAAAATTGGTGAATGGTATTCTGGAGGCACTGTGTTAGAGTGCCTCAAGCGTGCAGTGGAGGCGAACAAGCGCATCAAGTCTCGTCACACGAGAGGCATGAGCGCCATCTGGCAGTTTTCTTGGAAAACGTAGCACGCGGCTCTGAGACGGATGTGTGTGCCCGTTTCAGAGGTGATAAGGTGTAGAACACAAGGCGATGGGTAGGTGCCACCACCGTGTCGTCTTAGCAAAGCGTTGGAATTACTCGCCTTTTCGTGCAAGCGTTGCATGGTCAGCGCAGCGTGGCAAACGCTACGGTCCTTAGAATTACTTATGTATGCCTCTTCTAGTAAAACACGCAAAAGCAGAATATATACGTGTTGTTATATGGTGCCTCAGATATGTGCAATAATTGCTTTTAAGTGACAATCGCAATAGTATGAACGCTGAAACTTGAGCAACATTGGTGGTGCTGCAGATGGAGTCGGCCGTTCAGGGTATAGGCTAGCCGCTTAGAGTACCCGGTACCGTTAAGTGTAGACAAAAACAATGCAGACAGACAGACAGACCGACAGACCAAAATTCTTACGTTGGAGGTCTTCAAGATGACTATCGTCTTTAATTAAGACGAAACAACGAATAAGCATTCCCAAACCATACCCAACTACGCAACATTCGCGCGATACCCCGAAACTCTGCGACACATTTACACGAGTTCCCCCGTGGGAATATGTGCATGGCTTTTTTCTTACACCGTGCTCTACTGTAAAGCTACTTCCACCCAGTGGCTTTCCTCCTCCATATCATCTTACAACAGGCCTCTCCTTTCCCAACTGGCCATATGCTCTCCCGAAATGTCGATGATCGGCGTCGGCACTTTCCTATCACAATGCTATGTCACGCTGATAACACGCTTGATGATCGTGAGCGGGGATGTTCGCAATTTTCTTCAGGTGATGGCCCGAGAAGTGGGAAAGGGGGCGTGCGCCACGGCGGTCGGATTAAAGAAAGACAGTGCTCCCCCCCCCCTCTCTCTAAAAAAATGGCCCCGTATCTGCATGTAATCATCAAATGTCGTCGAAAGACGATAGTCTTGCGTGTGAAGACAGTGAACAAGACATTTATTTGATGTTCTGAGCAAGAACATTGGTGAATGGTATTCTGAAGGCGCTGCGTTAGAGTGCCTCGAGCGTGTTGCGGAGGCGAACGAGCGGATCAAGTCACGTCACGCGTGAGACATGAGCGCCATCTGGCAGTTGTCTTAGAAACAAAACGCGTGGCTCAGAGACGGGTGTGGGCGGCCATCTCAGAGGTCATAAGTGTAGAACGTAATGTGACGGGTAGGTGCCACCACCGTTTCGTTTTAGCAAAGCGTTGGAAACACTCGCCATTCAGTGCAAGTATTGCATGGTCAGCCCAGCGTGATAAGCGCTACGGTCCTTAAAATTACTTATGTATGCCTTTATTAGTAAGACACGCACATGCAGACTATATACGTTTTTATGGTGCGCCAGACATGCGCAATAATTGCTTTTTTAATTGACAATTGCACAAACATGAACGCTCAACCATGAGCAACATAGGTGGGTGCTGCGGATGGGGTGGGCCGTTTCAAGTACCCGATGCCGTTAAGAGTGGACAAAGAGACAAATGTACATACATATAGACAGACCAAAATTTTTGCGTTGAAGGTCCCCAAGAAAGGCTATCGTCTTCAAAATATCCAGGGACTTTACTCTGCTGAAACAAGCGGGGCATCGCTCAGCTATTACTGTTCCTTTTGTCTTGTGCTCCGCTGCCCCTTTCACTCCTCCGTCAAGTACAATGACTGAAAGCGCCGCAAATCATAGCTTAATGCAGGAGCTGTAAAATAGCTAAGTAAGTAGGTGAGATTTACTATGATATAAAATGAAGTAGTAAGAAAATAAAACGTGAACCTAGCAGTAGCTTGTACTGCACAGCTATGTACTGCGGCATTGTTTTTAGGTAATGTTGTAGATGTGCACATACTGCACATACTTCAGGCATGTTCAACCACAAACATGTTCATGCACGTGTTCAACTATGTGTGCGTGATTACTTAACATCTCGGCGACGGTAGCTGCAGTATCGATTGAGGCGAAAAGGCTGGAGGTCCGTGTACTTAGATTTAGGTCAAGTTAAAGAACCCTAAATGATCGCAATTTCCGGAGTCCTCCACAAGGTGTCTCTATAATCACATCGTGGTTTAGGGCGTTAAAGCTCAAAATTATTATTATTATTATTATTATTATTATTATATATTATTATTATTATTATTATTATTATTATTATTATTATTATTATTATTATTATTATTATTATTATTATTATTATTATTATTATTATTATATTATTATACAACTCGGCGAGTAATTTACTTATTTAGCCCATGAGTTTTACGAGTTTGTGGAATTGAACTGTGATCCCGCCACAACTGTAAATGACCTTTGGCTAAAGTTCAAGCACATTGTTCTGCACTGCATGAATGAATTTATACCACTGCGGCGTACACGGCCGCAAAGACATAATCCCTGGATCACAAGAGAAATTCTACACGCAAAGCGGAAAGTCAAACGACTTCGGAAAGCGGTAAAAACAAACAGTGCTGCAGTGCTAATACATCAAAATTAAAACAGCTATTTCACATTTTAAGGCCAAAACAAAGCAAGCAAAACAACATTACTTAGAAGTAACGCTACCGTCATTCATTACTGGTAACCCACAAAGGTTCTGGAAGCATTTCAGCCCTAGAAAAACAGCAGTCCTGAACTTTCATTGCAACAGAAAACGGCGAAATCTAATATGTACAACAACTATTTCCACTCTGTTTTTACAAAAGATGACGGGAAATTCCACAGCTTGCACACATGAATCATATTGGAATCAGCCCTATAGATGTAGTTGATGAAGGAATATTTTCTCTTTTGCTCGACCTAGACCCCAAAAATCTTCGGGACTAGATGACATCCCCAATCCCTTTCTTAAGCGATATGCCGATGGTGCAGCAAATACCTTGGTATGGTTTTCCGCAATTCTCTCGCCGTAGCAAAACTTCCAGACGACTGGAAAAAAGCTAAAATAGCACCGATTCCCAAAGCGAAAATAGCGATAATCCTTCAAACTTTAGGCCAATATCTTAACCAGCACGTCATGCAAAATATTAGAACATATAATTTTGCAACACTTAACCGTTTTTTAGAAGATAAAGGCGTTTTGTCATCTTGCCAGCACGGGTTTCGCAGCGGATTATCGACTGCCACGCAACTAACGAAGTTTTCATGATTTAGCATTATCTATTAACAACTGCACGGAAACGGATATCAAACTATTAGACTTTGCTAAAGCGTTTGATTCCGTATGTCACAACAAATTAATTGCAAAACTTCGAAGTATTATTGGAGATGGAATATTACCAAATTGGGTTAAGGACTTCTTAACTAATCGTTCACAATATGTCCTGTATGACAAGTACCATCAGAAAACTTGCCTGTTACGTCCGGAGTACCACAAGGCTCCGTTTTGGGGCATTTGTTATTTCTTGTTTTTATTAACGATATCACATACAGTATCTCTTGCACCATTAGGCTTTTCGCCGACGACTGAATTATTTACAAAGAAATTAACAGTCATTCAGATAACCTTGCACTAAGCGATTCTTTACACCAATCTTTCCAACTGGTGCGACATGTGACAAATGTCGATTAACCCCCAAAAAACAGTGTGCATGACGATAACCGGAAAAAAAGCGCTATCCAGTATGACTACAGCATTAAAGGCACCAGGCTTGAAAAAGTGAATGCGCACAAATATTTAGGCGTCACAATATACGTCAAGCCTCAGATGGGATGCGCACATTTCTAACATTACTTCGGTTGCTCTGCGCAAGCTCTTTTATCTTCGCAGATGCCTTCGGTTGGCCCCTCACTCAACCAAGCTTTTAGCCTACACTACTTACGTAAGCCGGTATTAGAACATGCTAACATAGTATGGTTTCCTTATACAGTCACTAACATTCAAAAGCTAGAAAATATACAGAGGAAGGCAGCAAGATTCATCTGCAACAATATAAGCGCACTGATTCTCCTACAATATGTTAGCAAGCTCTGGCCTCCAAACACTTGCGATTCGAGCAGAACAAGTGAGCCTTAAATTTCTTTTTCAGCTACTTCACACCATTATAAAATTGACCCATCATTGTACATCCGTCCGTCAGACTCCCCGTTATTAGGCACAAACATTCACACTCACTGAAAGAGTACTCTTACCGCATGACACGTTCAAGCACTCCTTTTTTCCACTTGTCAAAGGGAACGGAACTGTTTGGATTCCTCCATAACTAGTGCGAAATCGGTATCGGACTTTGCACTAAAATTAGAAAATATGTTCTCTTAATGCGGCAATACTCGCATTACCAGAAGCATTGCGCCACCAGTGAAAGCGCATTAGTGGAGTGTACAAGTGTTAACTGGAGTGTTTAGAAGTTTGCTATTTGTTTGCCTTTGTACCACTGCACTTCATGCAAAATTTCTCTTTTTTTGGTGATGGTTTCTTTGTCTTTGCAGATGTAAACAATTTGTATATTTTTCGCTCTTATACTTTGTGATGACTGTCATTTTACTACATTCCTGTTTCTGTTTTCTGCGCTGTTAATGTACCACCTGCATGTACAATCTGTACGCCCACCTGCTATGGTCTCGGAATGAGACTGGCAGTATTGAAAATAAATAAATAAATAAATAAATAAATAAATAATAAATATAAATAATAAATAACAAATAAATTATTACTATCAAATTTTGCTCAGAACGCTGGAAAACACGCGTTGATAGTTTACTTAGAATATTTTAAAAAGTGTAGCTTACGGTAGTAGGGTAGATGCCAGTACTCCTTTTCGGAATTTGGGCTTTTGTGTATTCCAGAATTTTTTATTAAAACAGTTCTGCTGAGATACAATTGGTATGATGACTTTCAAGTGCCACATGTAATGCGTCGAACCCTGAGAGAAAAAAAGTGTTTTATTGTACCCCGTTTTCTAACAGATACGGGAAAGCATGTAAAAGTGTGTATATATTCCAAAATTTTCAATGCACTACCTGAAAAATTTTTTTCAGCGAGTTCATAAAAGCAGTTAAAGAAATTACTTGCCGAGTTGTAAAATCACGTGGTCTACTCATATGTCACGTATGCTCTGGGTCCCTACTTTGTTCTTCTTTTTTAATTACTGCCTGCAAAAAAAGCAATGGTGTCAATCATTATACTGTTTGTTGGCAAAGAAGCAACAAGAGTTATTGTTTTCCTTGTATCCACATCGCTGTAACCGGCTCTGCCGGGCCTAGTCGCATAAGTCCTTGGGACTTAGACAGGCCCGTTTCTGTGTATTTCTTATGGATGTGTACAGTAAAGTATTTATTATTATATATTATTATTATATATTATTATTATTATATTATTATTATTATTATTATTATTATTATTGTTGTTGTTGTTGTTGTTGTTGTGTTGTTGTTGTGTTGTGTGTTGTTGTTGTTGTTGTTGTTGTTGTTGTTTTGTTGTTTACTTTATGCTACCATAAACATTTTTCGTTCGCTTTTAAACTCACTAGTATTTCAGGCTTATGTACGTCATTCAGAAACAGGGTTCTGATATCATTGTACATATGCGCTTTTTACATTTGCTTCAAACTGTGCGGTTTGTTTGTTTTGGTCTACAAATGAACACCTGTGTAAAACCTGCTGCAAATGCCACGTTCTGGGTCTCCGTGTCATGCCAATGTTTTCTCAGCTTTTTGCAGAGAGGACCTCCAACAAGTGCGTTGGAAATAAAGTGCATCCTAATAATGGTATCATTTTGTTGTATCAGTCTGTTAAAGCCCGAAACGCTCAAGTGTGCTGCAATCTTCTTCATAAAACGTTACAAAGTAGAAATGTAATGCCTCGAGCTTTGTATTGAGGTTATTGATGCAAAGCTTAGCGACATAGAAACATGAAGTTTTCACAATAGGTAGTTGCAGTTTATTAAAGTTTATCAAAACAGTTTAATATGTCAATTTGTTGTACACATAAACCATGACCTTACTCTGGCGGAAAAATTGTTATTGTAATAAAATGTTATTATATCGACGGAGAGTGGGAAAGGACCGGGGTTGATCCCCTCTTTCCCCCCGTCGCCGGGTAAAAACTTCCAGACAATAACTAAAGTTTATTCATTCATTCATTATACAGGTCATGCACACACTAGTTACCCTACAAAGGATCTAGGCATTTAGACTTTGTTTTCGTGTCTATAATATTAAAAAAAAGACCCGTTATTTGCGTCAAAGAGCCACAAAATGTGAAATATTTTTTTCATAGTCCGCGTCAATGTTGGTCCGTTTCGTAAAACATTCAGATCAGAATTTATTTGAATGCTGTCAATTGAAGCAGCGAAAGTACGTTCACTTTGATAAGAGCACGGGTTTAAAGTTTCTGCAGCATTTAGTTACCGCAAATAAGGCTTTGTGAGACCACTTGCGCAAGATTGGGGTGCTTGAGACCCTCCCAAAACTTTTCGGCTGAGCTGTACAGGAACAAATACGAACGCACGCTTTAACATTGAAAATGGAAGATGTTCGAGCTCCACCTTAAAGAGTATATCTGCGATGTTTAATAAAGCCTTGTGCGACACGCTTTCACAACTGGTAACATGATTCAGTTGTCAGTGCATGGCTGAACTGCACCCTACGCAAACAAAAAAACTGAGCACGTAACAATGACCATTTCTATGTATAAATGAATTATTACTGCAGGTACAGTTGTTACTACTACGACACAAAGTATTCCCATTTCGAATCAGCGTAGGGCCCAATATATGCATCCATCAGGCAACACGCGAACCGAAGAAGCTGTTCGTTTTGTATAGATTGTTGTGGTGCTGATGATGAATAAATATGTCCGATTACTTTGAAATGGATGGATCCTGAAAACACCACTCGTTTGATCCTGAAAACACCCAATTCACGTCTTTTGGCGCCACGTGCTATGTGTGCGATTATGCCCAGCAATATAACTTGTTCCAGTACGTGACATTAATATAGTGTTTTTGTTTTTTATTTCCGCGTAGGTTGAGCAAATTCTGCGGTTCTGAGGCGGAATGCCCGCTTTCCGCGCAAACGGCCTATGTTCCATCTTCACTCAGACCGCGAAGTTTTCATCGTTTATTTTATTTACATCTTTCTTGATTTTTCGTCACAACCAACGACTCCAATACCAACGCCGAAATATCTGGAAAAATGAGCTGTTTAAAGCTACCGCGTTTATACGTCTGAACCTCCCCTTTCACCCCGAAAATAATTTCCTGGGCTACGCCATTGCGTGTGACGATATACGTCACGACGGGCGTACATGACGGACGAGGAAATGATGTATGAGCCTATTTTCCAGAAAACAAAGGGGTGACCTTCACTTTCAAAATGTTAACGACTATATCAATATATTGTAATGAAATAAAGACCTTGTTCATTCACAACACCCTCTTTGCAAAGACGTCACTTGAGGACCCGTGAATGCCCTCTATTGTTGAGATTTATTTTTTCACGGCTGCAAAAGTACTCACTGCAGACAAGGAGTTCTGTGGACAGGAAGTGCTTGACTATTCAACCGGCGAAGAAAATTGCTGAATGAAGGAGCCGTGAAATATAGCTACATACGTAAGACATCTGCGCGTCTTTGTAACAGTACAACCAATACTCTTACGCATTAAAGACACTAAAGTGAAGAACTTCAGATGCATAATTAAGTTACAGGAACAGCTGGCCGTATGTGAAGCTTATTAGAAACTTTTTCCGACAATGCAGACAAAAATGATTTGTTGTCGCTCGTCCGTTTAACTATACATGTCATCAAGAAGTATTCTATGGCTGTTTTGGGTGAACCATCGTTGCTTTAAAGGTGAGATACATGAGCACTGCTGTGATTTCAAAACCGTGGTGGGTGGTTTTTAGGAATCGTGGTGGTGTACTGTTTTTGCACACGTAAAGAATGACCGAGAGAAATAAAAAAAAGCCCCGCCGCGGTGGTCTAGTGGCTAAGGTACTCGGGTGCTGACCCGCAGGTCGCGGGATTGAATCCCGGCTGTGGTGGCTGCATTTTCCGATGGAGGGAGGGATGTTGTAGGCCCGTGTGCTCAGGTTTGGGTGCACGTTAAAGAACCCGAGTTGGTCGAAATTGCCGGAGCCCTCCACTACGGCGTCTCTTAATCATATCATGGTTCTGGGACGTTAAACCCCACATATCAATGAATTGAATAACAATGGCAGAACATCGCATCAATGAATTTGATAAAAGCAGCACCCGTATCAGTATATAGGTGAGCCTTTTTTTTGTCCACGTTTTACGCACGCTTGTAGTTCTGCGTAGACCTGCTGTCTTCAGGCGCGTAGGCTTGTTGCCATTATTTTATCAATGTTGCACCAAGCCACTGGCGCCGCAGGTGGCAAGTTCTCGAGCTAGTCTAGCTCTTTTTTCCCGTATACAGGAAACTGTGCAACATTTAACGCTATCTTGTTGGGAGGCGTATAAGCTATATATAGGGCGCTTGGTGTTGACATGAAGGTCAGGATTGTGGCACTAGCATCCACATTCATCACATGTGCGGCCACACATTAAGTGTTTCATTTGCGCCGATTGCGACGGTTATCTGGCGTCGACATAGCGTGCGATCGGACATTTCGTGTGGGTCTGCAGCACATATGCTCAATCGACCAGCAAATTAATGCGATCCTTAGTGACGACAATCACTGGAAACAGCTTTCTACGCCATCGCCGCCTCATCAGCACACAACGGAGATGCTATACATATAGGGCTGACAATGTTTGCCAGACAAACTAATTTTGACAGTAGCAGTCACGGTGGTTCGAACTCAGATCCACTAAAAACATTCTTTAATGGGCAGGTTAATTAAGCACAGTTTGGGTTAGCTCTTGTTGCTAAGGTCGCATGCTGTCAATTATCAATTAGTTTAATAATTATTGCTTGCATGATACCCTCGAATGGGAACTTGCGTGTGCGCTAGCAACACCTTCGCGCTGAAGTGAGAAGCTTCGTGTAAGTGTGTAGCCATGAAGCTTTCTTCGAAGAAATGAGCAGTAGACATGAGATTGCCACTGCTAAAAAACAAGTCACTACGAAAATCTAATGATCAACTTACTGCTGAATGCCGATAGGAGACAGGGTTCGCCAATCAACAACATCAAGATAAAACGTTTGCCATCTGAGAAAGAAAAAACTGCACCACCATTCTTCAAAAATAAAAATAAAGGGCGACGAATTCGGATGTAGCGTACATCAAGCTGGGTGATATTTATGCAGTTCATCGCGTGACTGCAAAAAAGGACAAAAATCTAATCGCCAGATTTTGTTTCTGGAACAAAAAAGACAAATTTCCGCGTGAAGAACTCAGAGCTCGCTTGACAACCCAGAAACTGAAATTTCCTTAGTCAGAAAGTGTTAAGATTTACGTAAATGGCCGTCTGACACTTGAGAATAAAAGACTGCGCAAGCTTTTTTCCCGAAGAGGGAAAAGCATTCAATTTTTTTTATGGGTTTACAATGGTCGTATTGAAACACAAAAAACGGAGCACAACCAAGTTCACATCATTGCTAACACGCAGGGCCTATTTTGGTATCAAAGAAGTACCTACTCATCAACCGAATGCTGGTTATCAACACTCACATGGCATAGTTATGAACGGCACAGAAAAAACACACGACAAAAATGATGAGAACACAAGGAAGGTCGGGCCCCGAACTCGCAACTGATTTCTATTCCCGTCGACTCCCACATATATACAATGCAGGCAGGTGGTCACAAAAACCAGGTGATACAAGACGTAAAGTCTTGTCATGAATTCCTATTCAAATATCATATTACTTTTTGTAGCCGTGTGATAGATGAAACGCTGATAGATGAGTTAGTCCCAGAAGTGTGCTAAGCCTCGATTAGCTCCCGAGTTGCCTGATCATTACTATTGGCGATGATGCTAGTCTTTTTTTTTTAATTGAGTGACTCACCCACACTCCCTTTGAAAGGGCGTCGGTATGACAATTGGCCTGGTGTTTCCTCAATCTCAGATTGACACACCTACCGGTTTTTCCTATGTATATAGCGTCACAAAAAAAAGGAAGCCCGTACACAACCCCCGTGACGCAGTCAACAGCTTTGGAACGGTGGCTGACGCCGCATACTGCATTATTTTTTTTCTTATAGTAAAAAAAAGAAATAAGAATAGGCACAGCGAGAAAAGACACAGGAAACCACAGAAAAAAAAACACACATAACAGCAGCACTGGCACTGATTGGGGTCTTGTGTATTTCTTTGTTGTCATAGTCTTATGCGCTGATTCAAGTTATTTGCAAGATAAACCGATTCGCTCAAACCTACAAGTTGCTAGCAAAAATATTTCTCATTTCAGATATTGCTTGCCGACAAAATTACAGTTTACTGTCATTTGTGGATTTGCATTGAGTAATAATTGTTCACACAGCTGATATTGCTTCGTCACATAGGTGATATCGCTTCGGGCTATGCAATATACTTATAAACCGGAGGGATTTTTCACATCTGTGGAAGCAAAAGTGCTCTAACATGACGCAATGGTACGGGAAGCCTTTTTTTTTTCTTTTTTAAGGCTACGGCCTTCTACAAACATACCCATGCCTATGGGGTGACCATCTCGAGCAAATGTATTCCTTGAGTAATAGAACAAGCCTCTCAATATACGTTATGCCCCTCAAATGTCTATAGGTGGAGGAGCTCAGGTTTCCGAGATAACGCGCTGTAAAACGCGTGAAAAATTTTCCGAAATATCGCTATAGATGATTCTTTACTTCAATAGAAAGTTTTAAGAAATCAGACTTTAGAGGGCGGTATACAGTGACGCATTGTTTCAAAAAAGAGGCTCGTGTGGAAGTAGGACTGTACATGGTTTGCAGACTTTCAATTAAAATGTCTATGGTGAATTATTGATGTTGATAAACCCTTATCAATAGAAATATTGATGGCCATCAAACATTTTGAATAGAGGGCACCCGAAGGGCAAACGTTTCAAAATTAAATACGACATGCCTAGGCATACGTCACTACAGTTTTTCCCCAAAAGACAATGCACCCTAAATCGCGATTGTGCTTTGACTAACACGTAGTGGCCGCCTCTTTCGTACGGAGTTCAATGTTTCTTAGTGTAGAGTTCACATAAGATCCGGTCTGCCCTACGTAGCTGGCGACGACAGAAAAGTTTGCTTCATACGTCATGCCATCTGCGCATGGTTCGAACTTAATCTGACATCTTAGAGGTTAAGTTCTAGGCACAGCTAGGCACAGCTAGGCACTGCTACGATTGTATTGTGTTCCGCATAGTATTCTTTCCTTCCACTTCCCCATTGATCGCTATAAAAAAACTTTAGTAAAAACTTAGAAGTATTCAAGAAAAAGATAACGTTTAAATGCGAAACATCTATTTCCATGAGTGCCGGACCAAAGGCAGTTTGACACCTTCCAACATCCACCCGTCTGTCGCTTTGACACGCTCATTGTGATCTCCATCACTTGAGACACACTAAAATTGAATAGGGTGACATGAGTGTATGCCGAACACGATTAATAGGTCATAGCAACATTAAACGGAGATGGCTGCCTCTGATATATGAAGCCCTTATTGATCACACTTGACGCATAAGGACTTTCAAAGACCATTGGATTGCGTTTACGCACCACACGTGACCCAGGGTCAATATGAATGAAGGATCTGAGAAAATTTACTTCACCAACTTTAGTCCGACAGCGTTAAGCAGCGTGGGTCGCAGAAAGTGTGGTGCATGCGTGAAGAGCATTGCCAGTGAGTGAAGAAATGTATGGACGCAAAAAATAAACATGTTGTGATTTAGAATCAAACCCGAGCACTGTGTGTAGCCAACGGGTATTCTACAATCGTGATACGCTAGTGCTTGTTGAAGAGTAAGGAAAAAGCCCTGCACCGGTGACAAGTAGTAACTATCTCAAGTATAGTTTGCATGTTGGCTATACGGATAACAATAACGATTACCTATGTGCATTATTATGCCCTGGAGTCCAAACAGAACATCACTGGTTCTGCAAATGCAACTATCGTCAAAACCAACGAGCAAATCAGACTGACGCAATCACCGGCATTAGTGTGTCTTACGCAACGCGTGGCAAGCCCCTCGTCCATGGGTGAAATCCAGCCCGCCACCAGTGGTCGTTTCCTGATTAGGAGGGCTGGACGCAAGGGTTCCCTATGATCTTTAAAAGAGCCAAGCTGGCGCAGCGAGAAGCAGCATCCGACAGCGTCCACGAACTTCCGAAGAAATGCCTACTCATTGAAGTGGAACGCTGGGCCAGTTGGTACAACATAATGTGGAAATGAGCTGTTGAAGAAAATAAACGTATACCTTCTTTTCGCCCCACCGCGGTGGTCTAGTGGCTAAGGTACTCGGATGCTGACCCGCAGGTCGCGGGATCGAATCCCGGCTGCGGCGGCTGCATTTCTGATGGAGGCAGAAATGTTGTAGGCCCATGTGCTCAAATTTGGGTGCGCGTTAAAGAACCTTATGTGGTCGAAATTTCTGGAGCCCTCCACTACGGCGTCTCTCGTAATCATATGGTGGTTTTGGGACTTTAAACGACAGATATCAATCAATTACATTTTCTTTTCTTTTGGGAGGAAAGGGGCGTGTGTGGCACCTTGAAGTGATAGTGGTTGCGCCTGCGCCTTTGTGTTCTCGTGGAATGATGTTTTCTAATTAAAAATTCAGTGTAGGTTGAGGCGTCTTTCCTGTCAAGTGCTTGTTCCTTTACCTTTGCGCTCATATATTTCCACATCCCTGCTCATTGTCGCACCTCAGTGCGAGCTCCTTGAGCTGTCGGCCCCGCAGTGCCGAATATGTAACGCCTCTCTTTATGCTGTACATACATATTGCCTAACTTCACCGTCGCCTTGTCCGCTACATCCATCAGCTCTGCGCGGAAGTCGCGTGCTGATACACGTGATTCCCAACAGTGGTGGCATCCGCTGCGATACACAACACTACCCAGAACGAAGGTCCTCGCTTTGATGTACGCTGTCCCATGCACAGATTGTGACGTCGTGTACATCGGTGAAACTTTACTTTGAACGGCGTCTGAAGCTGCACGATTAGGACGCACGTTGAGAAGGAAACGCGAAGTCTAGTGCTTTGGCTAAGCATGCTTCAGGGGGGGGGCACACAATTAACTGGGGAAAGGCACGTGTTCTGGATAGAGAAACAAAGACTTACGTTGAGTCGCTCGTGATACAGACATGGGCAAACTACGATGCGTAACAATGGTGATCTGCCACAGGGTACGCGCGCTGCCTGCATGATATATTCAAGCGTACATAAGATACACTGTTCGACACATGTTTTCATGTCACGTGTGAACACGACTCTCGTGTAAGTAAATATTCTGGTCTTTGTTTCAATTTTCACTTGGGCCGGCATGACGCGTCAGGCTTTTTACCTTCATAATCTTGGAGATCGATTTCTATATATCATTGAAGTTCTGGCAGTGAGAGCCATTCAGAAATCTTGCATATATGAGACAATAGAAAGGCCTTTCAAATTATGACGTTAACTTACATTGTGCACGGACTAATACCCCCCCCCCCCTCCTACTTTCTTCGCTGTCTTGACCCTTGCAGGATTAAAGAACCCCAGGTGGTCAAAATTTCCGGAGCCCTCCACTACGGCGTCTCTCATATCATATGGTGGTTTTGGGACGTTAAACCCACAAATCTAACCTAATCTGACCTTTGCAGGAGCAACGTTTTGTGACTGCGACCCGCTGACTGAGCTAAGTTTGAGACCTCTGACTTATTAGATGCGGAAGCGTTTGACGGTATTATCTCTGTCGGTGGAATGACGAAAACGTGATGGAATAAGTTATTCGACGAATTAATTTCCAATTTAGAATATGGTACGTGTTTGCAGCGTGGTACTTACTCAAAACACGGACGGCTTACAGAACACTCCGAGATCAATAAGTACAATTACAATACATTATCGAGTAAACAACCGGCTTGTTTCTCTTTCACCTTTGATCTTCATATTGAGGTGCCGAGAAACTGGTTGCGTCTGCTGACACATGGCGCTAGAGCAGAGTTTTAATGATGCTGCAAAAATTTTAGAACAGTGCACCAATCTCACGCTCGTCGAGTGACGGCAGCGGCGCCCACCCAGCTGCCGTTCGCAGACGTCCATTGAGGTATGTTAT
This sequence comes from Rhipicephalus microplus, assembly GCF_013339725.1. NCBI lineage: Eukaryota > Metazoa > Arthropoda > Arachnida > Ixodida > Ixodidae > Rhipicephalus > Rhipicephalus microplus. Next base: position 85,289 of record NW_023611627.1, read on the forward strand.
TGAGGTCTGTTTTGCACTCGCAAAAGCATAAATCTATTGAAATTCGTATTGTCATTCCCACAAAAAGAAAACAAAACACCAAGAACACTCGCCCGTTGGGTCACAGCTTTACCGGCCCACGGTAGCGCAGGAGGTATAAGTTGCGGCACTGAAAATAGCGTGGGTTTGATTCCTGGCTATAGCAGCCTAAATTTCGTGGGGGCAAACTGAACAACGCAACGGGCTTTGATTTGGGAGCTTTGATTGAACAATTTGATTGATTGAGATTTGATTTGAAAGTGGGCTTTGATTTGGGAGCACAATAAAGCACGACAAGTAGTCAAAATAATCTTAAGATTACCACTACGGCGTGTCCCATAATCATCGTGGTACTGGCACGTGATAATAGTTGAAAGTGGTGAATGATATTTATTTTTTTTATCACCAAGGATGGCTTCACAGAGAATCGTTGACGTGCAAAGCTATATACTACAGCTAAACCAGTGACTTCCGCGCAGCCCTCTTGAATTGCTTTCAAGGTGAATGCTGCCTGGCTATTCCTAAAAAAGTTTAGTAATTGCTTAGCAGAGTAATGCGCTGTTGTGCACACTTCATTTCCCCGCCATGAGTTTTCTAGCCTTGTGGCGTCTCCTACCAAGGAGGTGATGTTCTGGCACACTGAAAAGTTTTGCCGAATGAATTGTGCCACAACTGTGGCACAGTTCTGGCAGACTGAAAAAGAGCGATGAAGAATATCCGGCCCAGCCGTGGATCGTAAGCAGAAGCCAAGCAGTGAAATCCACATGCAAATTCCTGTAACATGGGAACCACTTCCACTCGGCGCAAGCGCTGTAAAATCTCCCCGAGCCGTTTTCATTTATTGTTCTGTACGCGCGAGTAAATATGCTAAAAAATTTGCTTGTAAATTTGATGAACGTGCCAGCACGAACCACTGAGTCAGCGGCCACTGCGTCAGTGCCAATTGTGATACGGTGCGTAGCGTGAAAGGTCATGATATGTCAATTTAAAGAACGCTTGTCACGGTTAAAAATAAACCATCAAGATGATAGCAACCAGATCACTAATCAATTAAAAGTCGTAAACCATTAATGTCAGCGGGAAGCACAAAATCGAAACAATTGGCAGTGCAATGGCATTGTTGTTATTGTTTTTAGTTTAATTTTTTGTAGGCCTTCGTTGTGCGTAAAAGGGGTCAAGGAAAGGCCCATTCAGAAAAAAGCTACAATTGTGCATGTTCCGGATAAAACAATCTTTCTTACTGGTGCTAGCTGGTGCCACAGTTGTCCGAAGAGTGAAGAATAATGACATAGTGGACGCTCCATGAAATTTATAGCATAGTGGGTAGTATGCAAGTGTGGCTGTCGTAGTTGTCCCTATGAAAAACTTTGTACAATTTCTTGCAAATGAGCAGCGGGTACCGCACTTCTCCCCGAAGTATGACGAAAAATGGCACGGTCAATGCCTTCTACTGCGCAAAAAATGTGATGATTTATGACCTAGTGTGTACCCTGAGAGTGTGCCTGTAGCAGTTGCCTATATAGTTTTTTTCAAATACTATAGAAAGGCCACTGTTTCAGCTTTGGCTAAGACTGTGCTGCACGTTCCGCACAAGCGTGGAGATTTTTAAGCCTGTTTCATTCATCTATAAGTATTATGAGATGAGCTTGGCCAGAAAAGAAGTTCGGTTTTTCATGTTCTGGCGGTATAAATAACCATAAGATGGCTAAGCACCCCAGCACAATTATCAGCTTGGCGATGTAGTGACACACCTCATTGCCCTGACCAAAAATAATTCATGCATCTTTCATGTACTGCACCATGACCGAATATAGTGCTACTGCGCTTTGAAAAGAAAAAAAAAAGCACGGAGCAATATAAAGCGGCACCAGCACAAACACTATTCAGTTAGTGCTTTTTAACACGATCTAAATCATCTGAACGTGCTTAAATTTTGGTCGACACCTGAGATATTGTCAAGTTCCGCTTTCGAGATGAGTGAGTAGCACATTACCACTGGTGCGTATGGTGGCATAGATACGGTGAAAGTTTCATGCAAAAGATGAAGGGTTAGGTTCAAAGCATACGCGCACAGACACGCGAAATAACTCACGTATGCGCAGCATATGTTCAAAAAAGTGGCATGCGCACTACGGCGACTGATACCCGATGTCGTTACACCGTGTGAGAAATGTCCATGGAAATGTACCTCATCGCCAGCGCCACGCATGAGCTAAAAGTAAATAATTGCAGGAGAGGTTCAATAAACAAAATGAGTTCGTGGTGGAGTAAAACAAATGCGCCGGTCACTTTTCTTTCTTGTGTGTTGTGAAAGGATGAGTTCTGATTGGTCTTAGTAAATGAAAACAAAGAAACAAAAAAGGTCACTGCATATTCTTGAAGTGAATAATGAAGTGTGAGCGAAGCAGTAGGATAGTTCGATGTTACCGTAAATAACCAGTGACATTGACCACTCACGCATTTGAATGATGACCAAGTGGTTTACAGTATTATACAATGCATATTTGTCATAACTAATATGATAACAAGCTAGTGGTTGTCTATGACCATCATTATCATCATCACAAGCATCATCGTCACTATCATGACGTAGAGTGAGTACCGTGCATGTGCTATGCGGTGATGGTGGAAACAAAATGTATGCTCTGGAACACGCTTGTTCTTGATCGTTATCAGCATCATTGGCATCATCATCATTCTTATTAGCGTCATCGACATCGTCATCATGGCTACGGCGAACGCCAACGGACAAACCTAGACGTTAAAGAGCTGTGCCCCTGGAGGATAATTATGGCAATAAAACGTTTATTACAGCACGTGGGAAGCAAGGTCATCAAAAAAATCAAAAAAAGGTTAGAAGTACGTCACTTCTGTTTGGTGCAGAAACGCAGTGCATGCACAATTACGGCAATGCTTTTAAAGTCGTAGCGTTCTTTGTTTGGGGTCTCATTTGCCTTAACGCAGTGTTCGCACACTCTCCGGTCTGCCCCGCTTACCTGCAGACAGAAGGTAAATGTGCTTCATGCATCACTCATTCTGTTTTTCCTTACACACTTGATACTTTGTTCTGGGGATATTGAAACAAACCCGGGCCAGGATAACGTTGACCAACTCCTTGCAGCAGTTAAGGAATTAGTGGCCTCGAATGAATAAGTTCCGAAAGATGTGCCAAGGAAAGTAAAGGACGTTCAGTTGAGTGTCACTGAAATGAAGCGGCGTCTCTCCAAGCTTGAAGAAAGAACAAATACCATGGTTAACCTTCGTCAATCAATGGACGATATAGAAATACTGCTTAATAATTCTCAAGATAAGCTACGTAGTATTGACTCCAAAGAAACACAGCAGTGTAACATGACTGCTGATGATCTTAACAACCACATGCGCCGCAGTATTTTAATTTTCAAAGGTATTCCTGAGACTTCTTTGAAAACGTGTAAAGACACTGAAGTGCTCATCAAAGAATTTGTATTAAAAAATTGGAGCTCACTAGCCGGCATGTCACACATTTTCTACATTCCTGCCAAAGAGTGCATTCACAGTATTGGAAGACGCATGCATTTGGAACCAATTTATGCGTTGTCATTTCGTCCAAAAACAAAATCAGAGGAGTGCGCGCTTGGTTAACAAAAGATGTGACAAATCGAGCAGTGTATAAAAGGAGTGCAGCATTAAACATAAGCTCTAGTTTGTTAAATATGCTAATGAAAAAAGATGTGACAAATCGAGCAGTGTACAAAAGGAGGGCAGCATTAAACATAAGCTCTAGTTTTTTAATTATGCTTATGGTGTGATGTACCGTAATCCTTTACCCTTGACGTATACCTCTGACGCGTGGTCGTGTGCTCGTAGGGAAGGCTGGCAGATGTATTCACACGAGGCTAAGGGAAGGTATGCCGAGTCTGAAAGGTCACCCTACCACACATTTAGCACTGCATTGCAATGAGCGCGCATGCTCGCCTTGTTGTAATAGCGCTATCTTAGAATATAAGGATCGATATTGAACTTCTAGAGAGGTAATGGAAGCCTAGTACATTGACAAGCTTAAAGAAAAGTGTTAGCCACCTATCAGTTGCCTTGCCTGAAAAAGAAATTTCGCTCGTCGCTGTTGTTCTTTGAGCATGTGATCACAAGTTGTTCAAATGTGTTTTCTACCAGATTGCGCAGATCTGGCGGTTTTGAAGTGAACGTTTTCAAAAAATGAACGAGTAGTTGTATTGAAACCATTTGTGTGTCTCATATTTGTCCCCGTGTACCTGCGCAAATACTTCAGCATGAATATGCTCTAGGTAGGCTGAATCACAGTAGTGCTGCTGTTGGCTTCATTCTGCAAGTGTAGACAACTGGTTATGTAAACATATACGACTGTTGAACATATAGATTTGTGTGCAACATTTGTAAATATATTCTGCGTCATGTCGTAACGCATCACTCAATAAAAAAAATGCCCCCCCTCCCCGAAGAGAATTGTGAAGACATGCGAGTGCATTTCTTGCGCCAAGAGTGCACGTTGTAGTAATCTCAATGGTGTAAATTAATGACGAGATTAGGATTTGTACCGTAACAATTAATTCACTCGTTCATCAGCCAGCGATCAGTCGTGAGTGAGGCACGTGTTTCACCCCATTTATATATACGAACGAACCTGTAGACGAGAGAGTGGGGCGCAGGCAGTAAAGAGCGCGAACGGTGGGAGATAGAGCGGCGAAGCACAGCACCTACCCTCTCCTAACTGTCTCCACATACGTGGGAGTTCCACCAAGCTCCCGCGATGCGAGCGCCCTCACAAGCCAAAGCACGCTCCTTCTCTTCACTCACTCTCTGCTACTCCACCCGCACCACCTGCTCCGTTTGCTAGGGGCAAGGAGAAGCGAGCGTGCCCGCAGCTTTTGCTATGGGAGAGGGAGTGAGAGCGAAAAGATAACACCTGCCGGCGCGTGGACGCCGCCGGACGCCTTACATAGCCCGACTAAAAATGCATTTGCATTTAAAATTAAAACTCGGCCATCTTTTCTCGGTATGCTTCACATAACATCGATTCAAAAGATGCGTGGGCTCTGCCTAATTTGTTATTTGCCTTGGGCTGAAAAATTTTAAACATTGCACGTCGCCGACGGAAGAACCGTTGCTGCAGGACAGCGTGGTTCTTTGTGTTTTTTTTCCTGTGCTCCAGCTTTCGCTCTCGTTTCTTTCAGCCAAAAAATTTGTTGTGTACTATTATGTCTACCCGCTGTCCGCTTCTCTTTTTCTCCTTCCTTTCCTCCAACGCGTTGCTAAGCAGTGCACTCGGGGAAGCCAGGTGCATCTGTGGCAAGTGGTTGCTAGGCAACCTAAATATATGCAAATGATATAGAGCTCAAACTTTAGCTTAAACAGCTTCATTGTTCAAAATTGAGGTTTCATTGAAAATCGCTTTTTGGTTTCACCTAAAAAAGGATGTTTGAGTTCCCGAAGAGGTGCAGTGGATAGTTAATTAGAAAAAGCAGAAGTTCAGGGAAAGCGTCTGAAAGCACTCGGGTGTTATGCAGATTTATATAAATTTGCTGTTGATATGATGGTAGAGGTAAAGAGAAAAAAGGCATCAGTAAATTTTTTGGGTCTTTTAAAGAAACTGATGTAGATTTTTTGCTTGGAGCTCGAGGGAACTAAAAAAAAGTGTGGGTAAGAAAAAGGCTCACAAATTAATAACAAAGCAGGGAATGAAAATATACAGCAATGCAAGGATTATAGCAATTGGCGTACTAAGAAGTTCCAATAGTTAGGGGTACTGTAGATTTTCGGAGTCATAAACATCCCTGGAGCAATTACTTTCTGGGGTTGGTTGTGATGTTGCAGCAAGCTGGGTTTTACTCGGCTCACATAACTGGCAGTTGTTTCGTCTGAGCATCTCACGGATCGTAGGGGTTTGTACCACCTGTTGAGTGAGTGAGAACAACTTTATCATGGTCCAGTACAGACGCTGAGGTTGTCACGCGTCACCCGGCTACTCTCACGTGGGCGCCGGCAGGTCTAGCTTGACGGCCCTGTCGGGAGCACACTGGACGGCCAGGATTTGGTCCTGAAGTTCTGGGCTGCGCAGAAGCGCGTCCCAGTCGGGTTTGCTACAAGTAGGACCAAGCGACCCGCATTCCTAGAGCATGTGTGCTAATGTAGCGGTCTGCCCGCAAGCAGCGCATGCGACATCGGGTAACTTGTGAGGATAAATTGCATTTAGGTATGCCAACTACGGTTACGAATGGGTTTGAAGTAAGCACCACGAGACGGCCTGTGCTCTATTGAGTTTTGAATGTGGCATTGGGAATGCCCGCCTCGCCATGTAGCAGTACTTGGTAATCTCGTTGTGTGTAGTAGGTGTGTCTTTATGTCCCGCGTCGTCAGCACTAGAGCCGTCACCCAGGTCGAGAGCAGCGCGGTCAGTAAGCACGCGCGCTGCTATGTGGGCCGACTCGTTCGGTTTCAGTGCTACGCCGTTTACGGAGCCGACATATGCGGGGAACCAATATATGGTATGAGAGACAATAGTATCGCTGGTGGAGCTGTTAAAGATCCTGGCAGCCTGTGTTGATATGCAGCCCCTTTGAAAGGCTCCGACTGCTGAATTGGAGTCACTGTGCACCTCTTCGCACCGACCTTTTAGCAGACTGAGTGGGATGGCCACTTTTTCGGCCACCTAGGGGTTCATTGTGCCTACCGTGGCGAAGTTCGTAGTCGAGCCCGTCTGGCCCACGACCACCGCTGCGAACTTCTTGCCGTCTCGATATGCTGCAGCGTCAATGAAACTGGCATTTACGCCACCCTTTCCCAGTTGCTTTAGTAGAGCCATCGCCCTTGCCCGACGACGTCCCTCATTGTGTACAAGGTGAGTGTTGCGGGGTATTGGGGCAACAATGACGTTTTCCTGTATATGTTTTGATATACGCCCACTATTTGTTTCCAGCTCCATAGGGTTAAAACCTACCTCCCCAAGTATGCGCCGACCAGCCATCGTAGTGGATAACCGAGCCAGCTGCGAGTGTTGCTGCGCTTCCGCTATCTCGGCTGCAGAGTTGTGTAAAGATGTATATCGTGTAAATGTGTATATCGCTTTCTTCGACGGGTTTCCATCCCTTAGGGCAGCTATCCCGTTCTTTTCTATAGAGCAGCAGCTCCGTCTTGGCGGGTGAGCATGATAGATAGATATGTGGGGTTTAACGTCTCAAAACCACTACATAATTATGAGAGACGCCGTAGTGGAGGGCTCCGGAAATTTAGACCACCTGGGGTTCTTTAACGTGCACCCAAATCTGAGCACGCGGGCCTACAACATTTCCGCCTCCATCGGAAATGCAGCCGCCGCAGCCGGGTTTCGAACCCGCGACCTGCGGGTCAGCAGCCGAGTACCTTAGCCACTAGACCACCGCGGCGGGGCCGGGTGAGCATATGAGTCCCGTTTGGCGCAGGTACGATTCCACCTCGGCGACTGCTTCTTGAAGGGCATCTTGCACCCGGCCTTCGTTGCCACCAACGCACCAGATTGTAATGTCGTTGGAGTAGATGGTATGCTTGATGCCGTCCACGCTAGCCAGTTTTTTCGACAGTCCGATCATGCAGAGATTGAACAGCACCGAAGAAATCACAGACTCCTGGGGCGTGCCTCGATGTCCTGGTGGTACGTCTTCACAGAAGAGATACCTGATGCGCAGCCTCGCTTTTCTTCCAGACAAGAAAAACGTGATGTAGTTGTACAGCCTGGGCCCAAGCTCGAGTTTCGCTACAATCTCCAAGATGAATTCATGCATGATGTTGAAAAAGGCCTTCTGTATGTCTAGGCCAAAAGGAGCCTTTGTATCTCTAGAGTAACCGTCAAGGACGTGGTGCTTAATGAGCAGCATTGCATCCTGCGTCGAAAGGCCAGTACGAAACCCGATTATATTGTGCGTATAAATGTCATTTCCCTCCAGGTAGTCGTTAACTCTGTTGAGAATCGCGTGCTCTGCCACCTTCCCTACGCACGACGTGAGGAAGATGTGGCAGATTCTGAACGCTAGGGTACTTTCATGGCTTGAGAATCAGTACGGTGTCAGCTAGCTTCCATTCCCCAGGAACCCTACCCATTTTCCATGCTTCACTGATGAAACCAGTTAGACGTTCTACGGATGCGTCATCGAGGTTTTTGAGGACTCTGTTTGTGATCCCGTCTGGCCCTGGTACCAACTTGCGATTGAGCTATTGTATCACTCTCCTGATTTCAGCCTCTGAAAATTCTTCGTCTAGTTCAGGTAAAGGGGGGCCGCCATACTTTGGAAACACACCGTCTTCGTCCTCTCGTTCGACCGGCAAGTACTTGGAAACCAATCGGGTAACGAGTTCGTCAACCCCCTCTTCTTTGGTGGCCTCGTGAAGGGCACGGGCTAAAGTGTGTCTCTGGTTGGCCCTAGTGCTGTGCTCGTCCTGGAGGTGTTTTAGAGGGTGCCAGGATTTGCCATTTCTGATTTTACCACGTGTTAACCAGCCCCGTGTCTCGCAGAAAAACCACCAAAATGGTTTCACGCACTTTCTTGTTATCGCAGGCCCTTCAGAAAAAAATGTCATCTTCTAATGTGTGGTGCCGGTTACCACCTCATTGCAAGTCATAGATGATAGCTGTTCTTTTCGTGTCAAACTGCTGACAAATTAAAAAAAATGCTGAATGTCCTCGATGTCACCACAGGAGGCACTTAGCGGGGGAGCACATCGCCTATAGTTCTGAATGACCATGCCGGGGGGTGCATGCGGTGTCGTTTGTCCGTGGATCCCAAATTCTTCGTGTATAATCTTCTGGATCACTTTGTAATCATTGCGAATTATTTGTACGTTGTTCTAATTAATATTGAAAGGTCTTACCTTTAAGTTGCATAGCCCCGTTTTGCGTGCAAGAGCATCAGCATTTTCACCATGAAGAGGCTTGAACGGAGCAGCCTCAACTCGACATGGTGTGTTACGGACGTTCCTTGTAATACAGTGTACCGATGTTACCGCAGCAACACATCATCCCAGCTGCGGATGCAAAGTTTGTAATACTGGGCCACTTAGCTTGCCACTTGTGAACACCGGGTACTATGAACAATAACAAGCGCACAAAAACTGATCACTGTGCTCGCAAAGCAAAACCTGCGCTACTTATTTCCACGTACCCTGTCTTGCCGCCTCGTGGTCGGTCCGCCTGACTTGTGTGGTTTTTTTTCCCACGATAGAAAGCACCAATTTCAGCTCCGTCCGGTGCAAAATTGCGATACTGTTTTTCACGAGATGTAATGGTGCTTACAGACTGAAATTTGGCGTTACGACTGCATCGTGCCGTATCTTAAAAAAACTCACAAGGCTTTTCCGGACACCCATTGAACATCTGATCGGAAGTCCTTTATGCAACGTGTTAGATAATTCTGCCTCTGAAATAATTAAAACAATTAAAAAGCTATAAAAGTAATAAAGAACTGTGGCTGAAGCTCTATCAACCTATTATTGTGTTATGCAATCACAATCTCCTCTCGTTATTAAATGCGTGATACTGTACACGTCAGATTTTTGCGATGACAGCTTCTGCAACCTGCAATAACCTGTCATTTGTGGGAAAACAGCCGGATCGATCGTCTGTTAAAAATACGGGAATCATTACTGAAACTCAGTTAACCAGATTTTTGGGTTGCTCATAGGCGCAACCTACTAGCACTGTTACACCCAGAATCAAGCACCGCACCGTAAGTCGCAAGGCAGATGGTGTAAACGGAAATGACGTATTGTGAGAAATAAAGAAAATTTTAGACAAATTCGTGAATGCACCGATACGAATCCATTTGCTTGTTTCGGTTTCAAAGACTAGCTGGCACACGCGCATAAAACTGCTGAGGTAAATATTTTCCAAAATAAGCCTGCAATATGACATTCGTACGCTTTGCAGTCACAACTGAAAATTATCAGCAGCGACATCACTTTCCTTCGCATACTTTAAATCAGTTCCTGGACGAAAGCCTCTTTGTCCTCGAGGTGGGTCCAAAATGTAAAATTATATTTTATTACGATTGATCAAAAACTACTGCTGCTGCTGCACCAAACACAGCTGTCGCGTATTTGTTGCGGCTGATGTACATCGTCTTCGTTTTTTGTTTCGTACTTGAGTTTTTTCTCTTCCTTTCTTTCGTTCCGTCTATCCATGTTATTGTTAATTTTTTACTATGCACATTCTTATACTACACTGGATTTCATATTGCTTTGTATAACCTTGAACAATAAATTTCGAAGTTTTCAGTGTATTTTACTGCAATAATAATATTCCATATAATATTTCAACTTTCCCCCCTTTTATCACCTTCTACCAACTTAAAACGACATTGCGTTCCAATTTCTTACAGAAAGTCCCGTTTTCATTTTTTACACCTTCGTACCCTCTTTTTTGTACAGGTATAATGTGGCTGGTGCATATGTAATCAATAAAGTGAAATAAAAGATAAAAGTAGACGCGTCTAGCGACGAAAACTACAAATCTGCAACTCCATTTTACGTTATGCTTCGACAAAAAATAGAGGCAGACAATCTTGAGGTAGCATTGTGCAATAAACAGGTACCTCAGTGATTCTTAAATAAAGTAGTTGAAGGCTTGTACAAATTAAATATACATATCAAGATATGTTTATGTACGTACACACGCACAAACCAACCTTTCTAGCCTGATTCACTGACGGAAAAACAAAAAGGCGGAATGTTACCGTGCACGTTTAAAAAAAGTACCTAATTCTTTCTTCAATTTTTAAGGACACTACGTTTTCCACTAGAAAAGTTCATAATGAACAATATTATTAACTGTGCTAAGCACTTTAATAAATATTTACCCAAATGATTGTTTCGAGTATTTGGTGCAAGCAATGCCATCTATGGGAGTGAACTTTTCTTGAGTAGGCATTGTTTTAGTTTTACATTTCAGTCATGCATTTGCCGAGGTAATGTACTTCTATAGAAGTTCACCATACGCGTCAATGTACGTCATGGGTGTGATTTTTCTTTTTTGTATATATATAGTATCCTTCAGTGTCCATGAAGTTTTCGACGCTACATCGACAGAGTCATGTGCAGCATGTTTTTTTACGCGTCACTTCTTTGTGTACTTGTCACCGTCACGGCAAATTATGAAAAACGTAATCCTGATGAGTATGCAGAAAACAAAACACATTTCAATGAACAAAATCTTTCAAAGGTAAGTAACTTTGGTGTATTGTAGATAAGCCACAATAACAAAAAAATCACCAAGTTTTTTCAAAGTGTGCTGCTTTCTAAAAGAAAGCCGCACAGGGACTGTGCAAAGGATGATCTCATATCAAGCTTTAGTTTACTTGCATGCTCTAATAAGAGTTCTAACAAGGCAGTCAACCTCTCGGCTTAAGTAATGCCACTCTGTAGCTCACCCTTTTTTATTACTGCAGTGCTTATGATAGTAAACACAACTTCACTGATTACTTATTGTTGGTATGCTAGCTTTAATAAACATATACGTACGATGAGTCATAGGATCACCCAAAAACTGCTTTGTTCAATTTGGGGAAGTTTTACTTTCAGCAGGCTTCTCATATATTTCGCACTATAAAAACTTTAATATTCTTGTAATACTGTTTTTGTGATATTTCATACTATGAAATTGCTCTGTTCATTTGTGAAGTCATGTTCTATGATGTATCAGTTTTGCACATGAAGTGGGACTAATAATGTGGACTAGGATCTCCTACCACTCGTGTGGATGAGCTAGAGCTTATTCCGATGATATGTTTTCAAGCAAAGGTAATCATACCGTATAAATTTATCGCACTTTACAGAAAAAGTAACTAAGTATTAAAAGTTCCGAGTTAATATAGGCCTCCACGAAATACACAAGTTAGCCAATGTAGGTAGTAAGCATGGTCATGTAAAATGTAATGAAGCAGGGTCACTCTTGTTGTATACAGTGCACCTAATTGGTGTTTTTACAACTTCGTTTGGTGACAAAGATATCTGGCTGGCTGAGTGGATTTCTGCTCCTTTTCAACACCTTTTATGTTATAAGTAGGTTTATAGCATCATTTACAAGCTCCTATATCGCGTCAGCCCGTGTGCGTGAATGCTCTCCCCCGTCAGGATTGATATGTGAGGTTTAACGTCCCAAAACCACTATATGATTATGAGAGACGCCGTAGTGGAGGGCTCCGGAAATTCAGACCACCTTGGGTTCTGTAACGTGCACCCAAATCTCCCCCGTCAGGATGCTGGTGCACGTCGAGGCTACCTAATGCGGCTTGTGGTGCGCCTTTAACTGAGTGATGAAATTGTGGACATGTTGGCCAGCACAGTGCTATATACTCTATGCTGACGTTGTGCGCAAGTTTATAATACTGATTCAAGCCACGTTTTCTTCCATGAAGCTTACACACACACAACACAAATTCGCAACAATATACAGTGGCACCGTGGACAAAAACTGCGTCCCATATATGTGCGTACACTGAAGAAGTTTTTCCAATGGGCCTTAGGAAGAGAAGAGCCACAATTTTACAGGGCTTTCCACTGGTAATATATATATATATATATATATATATATATATATATATATATATATATATATATATATATATATATATATATATATATATATATATTGTGGAAATTTGTAACTTACATCGTCCTCATCCCTGCATAATCACGATCACCATCATCCGCTTGTCTCTTTGATTGCCACTCTGCGTCATCATCATCGTCATCGTCTGTGTGCTGGCTCTGCCCGTTCGTTTTGCGAGGTCTTTCCTCAAATAAACGCTGTCGCAGCCAAGACTACCAAGACTTCATACGTGGTGGAGGTGGATTTTCGGTCCTCTGACCTCCCGCAGCCCGCTATACCACCTGGAGCTTCGTTCAGGCCGCCGCTTGCGCCCACATTCAGACAGCATGTCCCAGACCGAGCCTGCCGGCACTGATGTCATCAACCACGCACCGCCGCAAGCTGCCCCTCCTACTTACATACACGGACATCAGTGGGAACCCCCGCTCTTCGCTGGTCTTTGGGGAGAAGACGTAGAAGACTGGCTTGATGACTACGACTGCGTAAGTGCCGCTAATAGGTGGGACGAGGCCGCCAAACTGCGTTACGTGCCTTTTTATCTGGTCGGAGTCGCGAAGACATGGTATTTTAACCACGTCGTTGACTTACCCGACTGGGCTACCTTCCAGCAGCAGCTGCGGCACGTCTTTGGGACACCAGACATTCGATCGGCCGTCGCGAAGAGGACACTCGATACTCGCCGACAACATCCCGGTGAATCGTACACTTCATACATCGAGGATGTCCTCGCACTCTGCCGGCGTGTCAATAAATCCATGCCGGAATCGGACAAAGTGCGCCACATATTGAAAGGCATTGGGCCTGTTGCCTTTAATGCCCTCGCTGTGCAGAACCCAGCTACCATCGCTGATGTCGTGGCGACATGCCAGCGCCTTGATGCGCTGGACTCCGTTCGCCTTCAACCAGACATCGGCGACCACCACTCCACGTCAGATGGCCATCTGCGTGACGTCATCCGGGACATTATACGCGAAGAATTGCGGTCCATGGGCTTCAAACCTCCTACACCGCGACCTACACAGCCTTCAGGAATGCCCTTACGTGAAATCATCAGGGAGGAACTTACATCCCTGACTGGCTCTGCGCCCGTACAGCCACCTGCCTCTCACCCTTTAGCCACGTACCCTCAAGTTGCTGCCGTGCCTCCCAGCGACGCCCACGCGACATTGCCACGTCCATCCTACGCGTCAGTTGCTGCCGCTATCCCTGTGAACTACCATTCCGTGCCCCCTGATCCTTCGGCCCACCTGACCGTGCTATCTCCAGGTGCCCCGAATGCCCTCTATTCCCCACCGTGGCGCTCGTCTCGCCCTGTATGCTACTACTGTGGCTATCGCGGCCACATATCTCGTTTCTGCCGAAAGCGCCAGCAAGATGAGCGTCGGAACGATGTGCGTGAACGGGATTTGTACACCGGGGCGTCTTATCAAGGTCGGCGTTATTCGTCTCCCCCGCACCGGTCTCCATCTTCTCCTGCATCGACTGCACCACGAAACAGCCGAGACACTAGACGCCGCTCACCTTCGCCCTTCCGCCGTTCCACTTCTCCACTTCGGCCCGCCTCATTCACCTCTGATATTCATTTGGAAAACTAAGTGATGCAGCTTGTGGAGGAAAAACTGCATTCGGAATTAGAACTCAAATTCCTCCATTAGGCCCGTGTAACATGGTTTCTGTGGAAGTGGAAGGAGTGCGAGTCGATGCTTTGGTGGACACAGGTGCGACATTGTCTGTGATACGTGCTGATTTGTGTGAACATTTAAGGAAAGTAATGACGCCTTACGATGGCCCCACGTTAGTTGCTGCCCAGGGGAACATCATTCGCCCTTCCTCGCTTTCTACTGTGCGTGTTTTCATCGACGGCATCCGCCATCATGTCCAGTTTGCTGTCCTGTCCCGCTGCTCTTACCAACTAATTTTAGGGTGGGATTTTCTATCATCTGCTTCCACGGCGATTTGTTGTGGACAACACGTCGTTCACCTCGCTGACACCGACTACATGCTTGACGACGATAATCAGAAGCCACTTCGTCTGGTCGCTGCGAAAGACATCGAACTCCCGCCACTACAAGAGCAAATTGTCAGCATTACGTCCAACGACATCTATCACGGGGATGTATTGTTCTCACCGTCACCACTTTGCGTTCGCAAAGGTATAGTTCTTCCGTCCGGTGTCGTTCGTTTTTGCAATGGCTCGGCACTTGTCACCGCTGTCAACTCTACACCGGAGAAGATCTTACTGCCACAGGGCACTACTGTGGCCCGTGTTGCTGACTTCGAGCCTGTACTCGTCACGCCACTTCAGGCCATCGCATACAAAAAACCTTACCTCGGTGAGCATGTTTCTTCCTCCGCCTTTACCACCACTATCAGCAGCGAATTGACATATTCACAGAGGCAGCAGCTGCTCGCATTGTTACAGAAACATGCAAATTCTTTCGATATTTGCTCGTCTAAGCTGGGCTGCACTAATACTACAGCACATCAAATTCAAACTGTTGGGACATCTATTGTACACCGCTGACCCTACCGCGTGTCTCTAAATGAAAGAAAAATTATAGAAGAAAACGTTGTGGACATGCTTAAACGGGAAGTCATCCGTCCTTCATCTAGCCCTTGATCGTCTCCTATTGTTTTGGTCCATAAAAAAGATGGCTCTGTGCGGTTTTGCGTGGACTACCGGGCGCTCAATAAGATCACACGCTAGGACGTGTACCCTATGCCACGCATTCACGACGCCCTTGATTCCCTACAAGGCGCGGAATTCTTTTCGAGCATCGACTTGCGTTCAGGGTACTGGCAGATCCCCATGCATGAAGACGATAAGGAGAAAACGGCATTCGCAACCCCCGACGGGCTATATGAATTCAACGTGATGCCTTTCGGGCTCTGCAACGCACCCGCGACTTTTGAGCGCATGATAGATACCGTGCTGCGCGGCCTGAAATGGAAAAGTTGCCTTTGCTACCTGGACGACATTATTATCTTTTCGTCAACGTTTCCCGAGCACCTAGAACGATTGGATCAAGTTTTGACGTGCCTTGCCGGCGCCGGGATTCAAATAAACACGAAGAAGTGCTCTTTCGCTAGCAAATATATCAAGGTCTTAGGACACGTCGTTAGCAAAGATGGCATCCGGCCCGACCCTGACAAGATTTCTGCAGTCCTTCACTTTCCGCGCCCCGAAAAACCAAAGGAGCTTCGCAGTTTCCTTGGCCTCGCCTCCTATTTCCGCCGGTTTATCCAAAACTTCGCTTCTATTGCTGCTCCATTACACCAACTACTTGCTTCCAACGTCCCCTTTCTGTGGCCTCAAGAATGCCAAACAGCATTCGACCTGTTGAAGCGGGCACTCACGTCTGAACCTCTGCTCTGCCACTTTGACGAAGCCGCACCAACTATCCTCCATACCGACGCTAGCGGCCTTGGTATAGGAGCCGTTCTTATACAACGCGAAAAGTCTTCCCTAGAGAAAGTTGTTGCATATGCCAGTCGCGTACTCACCGCTGCTGAAAATAGCTACACTATAACTGAGCAAGAGTGTTTGGCTGTGGTTTGGTCGGTCCAGAAGTTCCGTCCCTATCTCCACGGCCGTCACTTCACAATCGTTACAGACCACCATGCCTTATGCTGGCTTTCTACACTGAAGACCTTGTCCGGACGCTTGGGTCGGTGGATACTACGCTTGCAGGAGTACGACTTTGACATAACTTACAAGTCAGGCAAAAAAAATCAAGACGCTGATGCTTTACCTCGTTGCCCGCTTCCAACTACCCATATGAGCGTTGGTGAGAACGCAACCGCCACTTCTACCAAAGTTCATACGCTCGCATCAATAACGCAACCCTTTTCGGACGACGAGCCAACATTTATTCCCCGCCAGCGGTCCGATTAATACTGCAGACACATCATGGACCACCTTTCGGGAGTTTCTCATCCACCAAACGCGCGACTCCGTCGTCAACTCCTGCACTTTAAGCTGGACAATGGGGTTCTCTACCGCCACGTCTACCACCCTGACGGTCAGCGCTGGGTTCCTGTACTGCCACGCTCTCTTCGACTAAAGGTGCTCGAAGCCTTCCACGACGACTTGACCGCTGGTCATCTTGGTTTTAAAAAAACTCTTGACCGCATTCGATGTCGTTATTACTGGCCTGGCCTTTCTTTTAGTGTAGCTCGGTACGTCGGTTTCTGCTACCCATGCCAGCGTCGTAAACTCCCCACGTCGGCACCTGCTGGACCTCTACAGCCACTTCCGTGCCCTTCAATGCCGTTCGAGGTTGTAGGTGTTGACTTTTACGGGCCTCTCCCCGTCACATCTGCTGGCAAACGATGGATAGTGACTGCCGTGGACCACCTGACACGCTACGCTGAGACTTCCTATGTTATTACAGGCTCAGCTGTGGAAGTTGCAGACTTTATTCTTCACGCAATAATACTGCGTCATGGGGCTCCTCGTGTACTTCTTAGTGACCACGGCAAAGTGTTCGTGTCACAAGTTGTAAATGAAGTACTGCGCGCTTCTGGAACTACTCACAAGACAGCTTCAAGCTACCACCCTCAGACAAATGGTCTCACAGAAAGATTTCACCGAACCCTTGCAGAAATGATAGCCGTTTACGTCCAACCCGACCACAAAAACTGGGATACTCTTTTACCATTTCTGACATTCGCTTACAACACCGCTGTTCAGCGAACAACTTGCTACTCACCGTTTTACCTCGTGTACGGACGCACCCCGACTACCTTTCTTGACGTCTCCTTCTTTAGCAGCCATGGGAATTCATGTCAGTCTTCTAGGGAAGAATACATTTCCCGCCAGGCCCAGTCTCGCCAGCAGGCTCGCATCAATACTGAAGTGAGACAGCACGAGCGGAAGATCATCTATGACGAATCCCACCGCGTTGTGTCTTTCCAACCTGGTGACGAGGTGCTGCTTTTGACACCTATTCGCACTCCTGGTCTCTGTGATAAATTCCAACCACGCTTCATCGGGACATACATTGTTTTAGAACAGACTTCGCCGGTTAATTATCGTGTGACACCACTCGTCGCCCCAACAGACCGCCGCTACCACAGCCCAGAGATTGTCCACGTTTGTCGCATGAAACCTTTCACGCGACGTTCCCCGTCACTTTGACTTACGGCGGCCAGGGTGTCCGCTTCCAAGTGGGGGGAATTAGAGTGGGCATTCGTAACTTACATCGTCCTCATCCCTGCATAATCAGAATCACCATCATCCGCTTGTCTCTTTGCCCTCATTGCCACTCTGGGTCATCATCATCGTCATCGTCTGTGTGCTGGCTCTGCCCGTTCGTTTTCCGAGGTCTTTCCTCAAATAAACGCTGTCGCAGCCAAGACTACCAAGACTTCATAACACACACACACACACACACACACACACACACACACACACACACACACACACACACACACACACACACATATATATATATATATATATATATATATATATATATATATATATATATATATATATATATATATATATATATATATATATAAGGGCCCGCCTCCACTTACGGGGGTAAGTCAGCCAAAATTCGCAGTACACGAACCAGCAACGCTCACTGAGAACAAAAACCGCGTTTAATTGACGACTCAACAGAATCACAACAGGCCTTCCGGAACCTGATGCCCGCATCTGATACGAATTCCGAACCTGATGCCCGCATCTGATACGGCGGTTCCGCAGGACTCTGTTTCCCGAACCTGATGCCCGCATCTGATACGGCGGTTCAGCAGGACTCTGTTTCCCGAACCTGATGAAAGTTTGAACGGTATAATGCGATCGCAGCTTCTGTTGTCCATTTCGTGTGTACTCTAACTGCGCGCAGGATTGACTCATTCGTAATAGTAAACAAAATGTAATCCTCAATCCCGAGCCCTCAATTTTTGAAACTTTATTTAAGAAATTTTGGTTTTCAGATGATAAATCTAAATAAAACTATACACGTTCTGATGAGAGACTATCACCTCAACACCCCTTACGACTGTCTCTCGGCCACGCAAGATAAAAAGATTTCTGACAACATCTACACATATAATTTGACGGCCAGATTTATTAAAAACCGTACATTGTAAGTAGTTACACAACTCTTTCTCAAGTCCATAAAAATTGCATGATAATGACTGCGTCATTGCTTTACTTGTTTTTTGGGGAACACGAGGGATTCCCACTGTTTGATGAGCCTGCGTTATTTAGGCTACGTATATCGAATAATAATATAATAATAATAATAATAATAATAATAATAATAATATGGGTTATAATATATATATATATATATATATATATATATATATATATATATATATATATATATTGTGAGCGCAGCCTCCGACTCTTCTTTATAAATTGGACGTGTCATCATCATTTGTATAATTTCCTCAACTGTAGATATCATCATCAGTGTGTGCCAGCTCGAGCTCGCCTCGAATAAAGCTCTTCCTCATAATATATATATATATATATATATATATATATATATATGATGGCTGGTGTTACATGCTCCAAAACCAGAACATAATTTTGATGTATGCCGAATGTTTGTGGAGTGCTCAGTAAATTACTACCACCTGGAGATTTTACGCCCCTGCACCTAAAACTAAAAACTCACTTTACTTTCTCAACAAAGATCGGCGTATTTTATCAATCGATAGTAACGCTGGTGCCCAGCTTGTGCATCATTTTAAGAGGGGCGGATGCGTCCCGGAGTTCCCGTGCCCTGCTTTCTTCAATCGTTGACATCACACAGCAGAAAGGGAAATCGTAGATGCATACAACACGCACAAGGCCGGTAATAAGTAAACGCAATGTCCCCAGGGAGACGCCTTCCTAGAAGGTTGTCTGTGAGGTTCTATTGTTTGGCATAGCAGTTTTGTGTCGTTAGATTTGTTTTATGGACGAGTGGGTTATTAACATATCATTTTATACTCTTTTCTGACGCAGCTTCTAATTGTTTAAGAATTGTTAATAACTCGTTAGTTTTCTTACGGTTTTCGACGGGGTGCTTAGGTGCTCAAGCTTCCTGTTTGGTTTTTATGCTAACGTCAAGTCTGTTTCTTTCACTTAGGTAACTCTTGTTTCAAGATTATTATTTGTACTTATGTTGAGCAGCTTTGCCGAATCGCTGGCTCATTATGCTCCTGAATGGTGGAACACTTGGTTTCCACAACTGCTGCCTGTTTCGATGATGGCTTGTTTAGTCCCGATGGCCCTTGATTCCTTACAGGTTTTCGATGTCTAGGTTTTGATGATTGCGCTTCTTTCTCTAAGTGGTTATGAAAAGAAAAAAGAGAAAAGTGCCGCCCGTAACTGTCTATCCTTGAGATGACACTTCAACAGGTCGGCACAGAGATGGCGTATTGGGAATAAAAGGAATAGGAAGGAAAAGGTAAGAGAAGGTAAAAAGGAAAAGTAGGACCCATTCGCTGCGCCTCCCCCAGCATGCACTTAAACCAACGCAACGCACAGTCGACGGGGAAAGCTGCCGATAAAGCCAAAGCACAGGGATGCGCATGATTTGACGCGGGCAATAAGATGAGTTGGGTTTCCCGAACTCACAACGTAAGTCCGGTTAGCCCCGGTAGTAGCACCGCTTCAAAGGGTTAATCCTTGGTTGCTGTGAGACGTTGTACGAACTAGCGCGAAGACAACAGGACGCGTTAATGGCTGACAAGAACAACAACAAAAACATTTATTCAGTCAGCATATGACCGAAGAAGAGAAGTGGCGCTAGCGATGTCAATGACACACGCAGCGACGACATAGGCCACATCTCCTTTTCTTTCCTCAAAGCTTGCTTCATCACTCTGCTACAAAGCGTCGTGGCTTTTGGCGTTTTCAGGTACTCTGCCTTAGTAGATTGATTGATATGTGGGGTTTAACGTCCCAAAACCACCATATGATTATGAGAGACGCCGTAGTGGAGGGCTTCGGAAATTTCTACCACCTGGAGTTCTTTCACGTGCACCCAAATCTGAGCACACGGGCCTACAACATTTCCCCCTCCATCGGAAATGCAGCCACCGCAACCGGGATTTGATCCCGCGACCTGCGGCTCAGTAGCCGAGTACTTTAGCCACTAGACCAACGTGGCGGGGCTACGCTTTAGTAGTTAAGGTTGTGGTCCTGGGGGCTGTTGCGATGCTGTTGTTGTTGAGCTGTGGTCTTCGATATGCTCTCAGGTGTGGCGGAACTTTTCCCCACCTTCGTTGGCGATGATGTACGATCTCAGTGTTGGGCTTCAGGGACTACAATCTCTGAGTGCCACTCGGAATTGCGGCTGTTAAACACTGTCATCTCTGACACAGGATGCAGGCGTGCTAGGTCTCTTGCACATTTGCTATAGTACGTCTTCTGGCACTTGTGGATCTCGTTAAGCTTTCACGTCACCTGCTCCATGCTTAGGAGGCATTGTCTCAGGCTCGAAAAGCTTGGTGTGCACAAGCAGCTGTACTCTTGTTCTTATTCCAATCAGACGCTGGACTGGGAAATGCAGCAGTTTCTCTTTTGAAGTGTTTATCTACTCTAGTAGAGCGTTGTAAAACCCTGTAGTCCTGTAGGCAGTCTTGTTAAGTAGTTTTTTTCACCTCTTTAACGGTTAATTTCACCATGCCATTTGAGCGTAGATAGTGCGGACTTGATGTGGTGTGCCCGACGTCACACAGACTCATTTATTCAGTAAACTTGTGACTGTATTGTCTATTGTCACTGATAAGCTTACAAGGAAGACCGTGGGTAGCGAAGACTACTTGGAAAAACATTATGACGGCTTCAGCAGTCATGTGCTTCAAGCATCGAATCTCAAAATAAAACGTGTAGAAGTCGACAGTAATACCATATTCCTCCCCCTGGTGGCAGAAGAAATCGATGCCAACTGTTTGCCAGGGTAGTTCAGGTGCTTCGTGGCTCATCATTGGCAGTCGCTGGTTCCTGGGCTAATGTTTCCTGCAGAGTGCAGATCCATCTGCTTTCTCTTTAATCTCTGCTGACATACCAAAGCAAATAGCAACATTTCTGACAAGTTGCTTCAAAATTTCTGTGCCTCCATGGGCTGCATGCAGTGGTCTAAGACATGGTTCCTCATCTGCTGAGAATAACCAGTTGGTTGGATCGGAGGAGGATATCTTATTCGACATGGATATAGTCACGGTACGGTCTGTAAGCACGAATTTCTTCGGGAACCTACCCTTTGTCCTCTGGTCATGTGGTCTCGCACATTTATTAAAGGTACATAGATTGTAGTTGTAACTTGTCTCACGCTCCATCTGCTGCAGTTTTTAGGAGGAGGCTGACAGTTCTTGTACATTTACTTGGAACTGTTCTTCTTCCGGCACCTACTATTTTGACGAAAACCGAGACAAGGCATCTGCTATAAACATCTTGGTTCCTGGTTTCTATTTTATCGTAAGGGAATACTTCTGGAGGGTTAGTCGCATCCTTTGCAGACGTAATGGACACTGGTGTAACAGATTCTAGAAGATTCGCTTGAGTGGGCGGTGCTTCTTTTCCACCGACATGCTTGGCTGTGCAAAGACATAGTCGTGAAATATAATGCATCCATGTACAATAACTAACATCTCCTTTTCAGTTTGTGCATACCTCTCCTGTGCTTCAGTCATTGAGCGAGAACAGTAAGCCAAGGAGTGTCCGTTTCGCAGGACGACTGCTCCTTCTGCATGTTGGTTGCCATCTACTAGTAGCACAATGGGCAGTGTCTTGTCGCAGTACGCCAGGACCGGTGCTTGTCACAAGGCTTTTCGCAGGCTCTCAAAGATTTGTTGCTGCACGTCTGGTATGCCCATGTGTTGTCCTTCATCAGTAAGTCACGCAGTGGTGCACATATCTCCGACATGTTCGGGATAAATCTGGCAACAAAGTTTACCATTCCCAGGAATGTCTTGAGTTGCTTGACGTTCTCTGGGACTTGAACATCGAAAATCAATTCTGCCATTTCAGGGTATCGAAAGCCCTTAGTCGGTGAGCCTGAACGCTAGATATTGTACCTCTGTTTTGCAGAAGTGACACTTGGCCTCGCTTAGCTCTAAGTTTACTTCTTTACACGGTTGCAAAACATTTCGCAAACGTCTGTCGTGCTTCTCCTTAGTTGAACCACATACCAATATGTCACCCATGACTACGTCGACGCCCTCATGACCTTGAAGAGCTTGATCCATTGCTTTCTGGAAGACTTGTGGTGCTGTGTAAGTTCCGAATGACATCCGTAGAAATCTGTGTCGTCCGTATGGCATGCTTGTGGTGCATAAATAAGAACTGAGTTTAGATTTTCCAAAATCCAACAGCAGCGTTCAACGTAGAGAAGTACTTGATGGAGCATATCTTGGTCACGACGTCCTCAAGCGTCGGCATGTGGTAGTGCTGTCGTTTGAGTGCCTTGTTAAGGTCGACGGGATCCAATCAACCCCTTATCTTGTCTTTCTTTACCACAACTACCATTTGACTTGCCCATTCCGGTGGTTCGGTGACAAGCGCGAGGACTCCATTTGCTTCTATTCTGTCTAGTCAGCCTTCATCTTTTCACGGGGTGCTAGTGCAACGCTGTGGACAGGCTTGACTACACCTTGAAATCTCTTGACAGGTTCATCTGGAAAACTACACCACGTAGCTCACCGAAGTCTTTGAAAGTGTCAGCGAATAGCTTTGCCACCCCATAAAGTAGATTCTCTGCAGTTGTGAGGGTGGCCACAAGTTGAATTAGTTATGGCATGTGAGACAGGTGACCGGTGAGAGTTGGTGCGCGTTCTTGAACAAAAAAAAAGTGCCTGATCAGATCCGCGTTTACTTGTAGCTTGCAGGGCCATTCTTCTTATTGTTATTTTTCTGCCCAAAAAAAACGTGTTAAGCGACGTGTTGCTTGCTTCCGGCTGTGCGCCGTAAACAGCTTTCAGTTCCTTGAGTGAAATCACTAAACAGTTCGCTCCGGTGTAAGTTGCAGAGCACTGGCTTGCCCTCAATCTCAATCTCGGCCTCCTAAACTCCACTCGTGTGCATGTGGGTTGGCAAGACAGCATGAAGAGAGTAGTTTTATTCACATTCTAGACTATCAACGTTTCGGGTGTTCGTCGGTGTCGCACTCCTCTTGCTGCAATTCTTTGACCAACAAATGCTCGCAAAGTGGTTGCGTTTCCCGCACTGCATGCTTGCATTCCTTGCCTTCTGCGGGGCAGGACTGGAACGCGTATCCACATTTTGTGCATATTTTGTAATTTTGAACGAGGTTGAATCCTTCAGGGCAGTCCGGGTGTTTCACCATTCCTTCTTCACCATTCTTCACTCTTCATCATTCCTTCTTCAAGTGGCGCATACTCGCCGTTGCAAACGTGCGGTGGGAGTTCCGTGAGTCATTCACCGAAACGTCCTCCCGTCTTTTCACGTCTTGTGCGGGAAACAAAGTCGTGGTACACGAGGTCGACGATGGGCTTGCACTATTCTTCAAATTTTTTGGAGCTTGTTTACGTCGTTGCGGTGCGCTTCGGCTTCAAAGTCAAACGTGCAGCAGATAATCCGCCCTTTCCCAATTATGACGAGAAATGTTTCAGCTTGAACTTCGTTAGGCTTACCGGAGAGTCCAGTCGCAGTGGCGTAGAGCTTTTAGTCGCTCTCCCAAAGTTTTCATGCTACCTAAAGATCTTGCATCGTATCCAGGAGCTCCGGTGCTTTGAGCAAAAACGTAACATTTCCTACTGTTGCTATAGTCATGGCAAGACTGCACGAATGCGTAGCCTTCCTGCGAAGGCTTTCATTTCATTTAATTTCATTTATATTACCTTAAAACCCCGCAGGGGTGTTACTTAAGGGGTGGGGTATACATTAAAACAGAAAAAAATTTACAACAAGTGTTTATAAAAAATCTTGTGAGACCGATTGCATGATTCACAAGGCGTTCAAGAGAGTGGTCGGCATACCTGTCAACACAAGCACCGACATGTTCTTCAAGCTGGGCCTGCACAACACCCTGGACGAACTGGTCGAGGCGCACAACATCGCTCAATACGAGCAATTGTCCAAGTTCAAGACGGGCCGGCGCATTCTCGAATCTCTAGGCATAACATGCCACACGCAATGCCGGGAGAAGACGATGGTTCCTATCACGGTCTGCGACCGTCTCATCGTCCCACGGCACCCTAAGAACATGCATCCGACACACCGCGTCGGGCGCCGCAACAAAAGAGCGAGTGATCTCCAAGGAATGTATGGCAACAGCAACGAAGCGGTGTACGTGGACGCCGCGCGATACCCAGAGGGAAGGCGTGCTCACGTTATCGCCGTTGTGAATCGCACAGGCAAATGCATCGTGAGCGCCACGGTGCGTCCGGAACACACAGCGGCGGCCAAAGAGGCCGACATTGCTCTTGCACTGGTCGCAGCACAGGAGGCTGTGGTCGTGACCACCGACTTGAAAGCTGCCGTCCGTGGCTTCGAGCGCGGTCGCATCTCGTGTCTCACGGCCCGGATACCACAATCAAGTAATGGCAACAAGGACGGCGGCACCTCGGCGTCGTCGTCATCGTATCTCAAAACTGAAAATGCGAATGTCTTCCTTCTGTGGACCCAAGCTCAAACCAGCGTCCTGCTCGCAGGTGGCCCACACCACGGCTCGAGATCTCACTCACCGAGCCTTGGCCGATTCGGTGGCCTCCTTCACCTCCGAGAGCGGGGCGATGACATTGTTCACACAACAACAAGAACTGCAATGGTCGTGGGGTGATCGCCTGACCACATTCAACGACATTACACAACATTACACACTAAACAGACACAAATACCCACCACGACCAAACAAATTAAACAAAAGACAGGCCGTAACTCTGAGGTTATCACAGACAAATACGTACCTCATCCCGGTGATCCTACGCCTTTGTTATCCTCACATACCCCACGGACACGTGTAAGGCGTGCGGGGAAAGGGCCACACTGCGGCAAATGCTTTGGGAGTGTACTGGAAAAGTTGACGTCACTGCCGCCACTCCTTTCGCGACGGATGTTAGGCAGGGACGAACTCCGAGACCCATTGCTGCTGCAACCACCACGCGAGGGCAAGGGCCGGCCTCCACCACTGCTGCGGTCACTGTTGCCGATCG
The DNA here is from genome assembly GCF_013339725.1 of Rhipicephalus microplus. Taxonomy (NCBI): domain Eukaryota; kingdom Metazoa; phylum Arthropoda; class Arachnida; order Ixodida; family Ixodidae; genus Rhipicephalus; species Rhipicephalus microplus. Next base: position 111,027 of record NW_023611627.1, read on the forward strand.
ACGGTGTCAGCTGCGCTGCCGCTAGGAGGCGGCCCTCACAAGCGACGAGTTCTCTACTATTTGAGGCGAGGACGGGAGTACTGCGAACCAAGACATATCGGGCCAAATACGAAGGGGTAGACACAGAATGCAGTGCGTGTGGAGAAGAAGAAGAAACTGCCGAACACTTGATAATGTTCTGTAAAGGGCTTCACCCTATAGTTCAGGATGATGGCGCAGAGTTCTCCAAAACACTGGGCTTTAGGGACCGGGAGGGCAAAATAGACTTTAAGTGGGTAGACTTAACTAGAAGGAGGTTATCTGATTGGTGGCTAAAGTCAAGGCACGAGTGAAAATTAAACTCTTCACTGCAAAGTACGAATCCTCAAACTCAATTTTTTAAAAAAAAATCTAGTTTTTGGTTCATTAAGTATTACGGCTTGGTGGAGCTAGCCACCGCCCGATCTAAAGGGTACAGTCATATCCATCCATCCATCCATCCATCCATCCATCCAGATGGCCGACCAGCTTTGGGCTGTCCGGAAAGCTGGCGATGCCGCCCGGGTCCAAGAACTTCAAGCGGTCACTTGAGGCACCGCCATCATAATCGACGGAGAGTGGGAAGGGACAGGGGTTAATCCCCTCTTCCCCAACCTCGCCCGGTGAAAACTGCTGAGCTTTAAAGAAATTTCATTTATTCATTCATTAGTGCGTCCGTGAAAGCAGTTGAGGTGGCGATGGAAGCGATGTGGTGAGAAAGGCCGTTCCAGTCTTTAGCTGTCTGATGAAAAAATAATGACGAACAAGCGACAGTGCACGCACTTGTGTGAGCAACGATATATGAAATACCTAATGATTGATATGTGGTGTTTTACGTCTCAAAACCAGCATATGATTATGAGAAGTAAACGTCGTATTGGAGGGCTCCGGAAATTTCTACCACCTGGGGTTCTTTAACATACATTCAAATCTGAGCACATGGGCCTACAGCATTTACGCCTCCATCGGAAATGCAGCCGCCGCCGCAGCCGGGATTTGATTCCGTGACTTGCGGGTCAGCAGCCGAGTACTTAGCCACTAGGTCACCGTGGTGGGGCATATAAATGGCCTATGCGCTGTGAAATGCGTGAAGGAGGAGAAATGTAAGGTGCGTGACGAAGTGGACTGTTGTAGAACTTGTGATGTAATGATGGCTCCTGGTTAGACCAACGAAATTAGGCCTACTTCGTCGGCTCATCTGATACCATGTGGGACGCTGTACTAGCTAGTGCACACACTGCAGGACGCATTGATGACTGACAACAAAAGAACATTTGTTCAATCAGTATATGACCAAGAAAGAGAAATGGCGCCAGCGATGTTGGTGACGCACTCAGCAATGCCATAGGCAACAGTCGCGATGGCATCGGGAGCGAGCAGGACTGCCACACACTAACGTACACTGGCGAAATCCACGGGCAGTATCACAGCAACCACAAGAATGGCCACAGCTACTGCAGTCATCGAGTCCTTCGGGTCGACGGCACAGGCCGACGAAGTCTAAGGAGAGGATGATGTGGTCTCCGAACTCGTAGAGACGGCGCAGGCTGCAGGGTAGATTCCGATGTTGCTTTGCCGCCACTGGTGACATAATCACGGAAGGATCGGCCCTTCACGACTGCTGCACTGTTCTGCTTGTCAAGGTTGGTGACAGCGTTGCTGACTTTCTCTTACGCTTGGCGGCGCGTCACAGGGCTATCAGAGGAGGCAAGGGCGATGACGGCCTTGCGCTGAATTTGCCAGGAAGGGCAGCGCGACTCATTCGCTGCACGTTTTCCCCTGTCGTTGATGCAACGAGGGTGCTCTGAAGGGCATGGGCCGTTCGGGTGGCTGCCGCCGCACCAGAATCAGCGCTCGGTGCGAGAGCAAGTTTTATATCAGGAGCAGGAAAGCCCCTTAAGCCGTAGGTCATGTGGCCGCGATGTAGTGGTAGTAGTAGTAGTAGTAGTAGTAGTAGTAGTAGCCACCTCAATGGATGGACTAGAGGATCGGCTCGCCCGTTCTTTTAGGGGCGAAGCTCCTTAAGCCGTGGGTCGTGTGTCCGGGATGTATGTAGTAGTAGTAATAATAATAGTCCGTCGTAGTGTGTAGCCACCTCCGTGGCCGGACTAGAGGAGCGGCACGCACGCACTCAATTGAATCGAGGAGGAAACCTGCACGCGTTAATCATAAATAAAAAGACAGTTATTTCTGACAAAATAACCTACAGGGACGAGTGTCGGTGACTTATTCCCCAATAAAATTTGTCTTGAATTTGATGCTTACTAAGGAAAACTAGAAGAACGCACTTTGAGCACTATGTGACCAGAAAGGGTTGCCACGTTACACTCGCTGGGCGTAACCTCCTTGGTTTTGGCAAGGTTTAGCCAACCAGATGCCAATATCTGGTTAACCTCGCGGCCTTCCTTTTTCTCTATCTCTCTAGCTGTCTAGCGAGGGTTGGACCGCAGTGCCATTTACTAGCGGTGGTGAAAGGTGGAAACCAGATACGAAGCGCAGGCCGTAGGAGAGTGCGTCCGTGCCCCTCCTGTAGTCCGGCCGCGCCACCTCTCGTTTATTCTTTGGAATGTGCGCTGAATGGTGGTACTTCTATATGATCAATATATGATAAACGGGTGCGAGATGGCGCTACTTGGAGTGTTCACTGAATGGACGAATGGAGTGACAGACGCATGGATCGACAGAGATACAGATGCACCGACGAATGAATGGCCGCACAGATGGACGCATCAATGAACGGATGCACGGATGAATGGACAGATGCACGTACGGACAGATGGACGCACAGACAGACGGAATTTGCTAGCATTGCTTTCTAAAAGTTCGAATATGTATATATCACATACATTGCTTCACCCTTTTGGCGAAACTGACTTTTTTGAGAGATACATAATATCAGATTTAAAAATGTTAGCTGCCACTCGTGAGTCGTATACTACAATTTGCTGCTATGTATTCATTGATTCGCCCGTGCGGTGTTTTTTTTACATGAGTTGAAATGGCACATGTGAGCCTACGAATGAGTCAATTTTATCTCTAAAACGAAACTTGTTCTGCTTGACTAAATTTTTGAGGAACCAGACATATATCTATCAATGAACTGTTAAAGTTCAGTATTTGTTGCAGCACGGTTTACATTTTCTCAGTTTTTGAAGGTCTCGGTAACAGCATTGAAGTTTTAAATCCCCGCTGCTGAAGAGAAAATTGCAATCAGCAGTGGTCGCTAACAACGGGAAAAAAAGGCAGCATGTACAGCAGGTTTAGTGTCGTAGTCAGGATCAAGACAAGCGCATTAGCAGACATAAGAACTATTCTTGCTTATTCGGTGACCCCTAGAGTCAAATTGAAATCTAAAATAAGCTGACGAATGATTTACCCTCTGCGGTCACCTTCGGCTTAGTAGGGTTGGTACCTCACCAATCAATTTTAGGAAAGTTAGTTTCGTAACAAGTACTCATGAGATCGTGGAACTTATACAACTAATGGTATGACATGGAAAAACTTTATTTAGGTGCGTCGAGGCTTGAACTCGTGTTTAGCCCCCCCCCCCTCGTCTTTTCCACGTCGGGTCAGATAGGCCTATAGGCTCTCCGCCACGTCGTGGGCCAGTTGTACTGCCCATTGTTGCTTATTTAAACCCACATTGCATACCATTTTTACGGAGTCTTCCTGCATTTCTCTATGACATATACCCTGACATCTGCCCAAAAGACCTGTGCTCGTCATGTGGTGACACAGTCACATTAGAGCATATACTCAGCGTGTGCCATGACATGAACTCAAGATTCACACAGGACTAGTGGGGGATGCTTTTACGCAGCCCCGATCTCACTGATCAGCTCACGGCTGTCCAGTGGGCCCACGAGGTCGCCGGCAGGCTCGGCTTGCCAGTACTTATGTGGGACTGAGCCAGGTGCGTGACTCAGTCGCGTTCCGCAGGACCAAAATAAAGTTATTTTCCTTACTTTCTTCTGGTAAGAGAAGCAGAATGCATCGGCGATGGAGAGAGCGACGGTGATGAACAAAAGACAGAGAGGTCACGCCCAGGAAGGCTTCGGTTTGCAACCCTGCACTTCGAAGTGGAAACATGTTACGTGAACAAGAAAAACTGGGAATCGGCGCTAAATGTACGGAAGGTTATTTCAGCTCTTGTAACACGAGACCTGGCGAGGTTCAAATAATCTTTTTGTAGGGGGCCAGATTTTTTTGATGAGGCACTGGTGGTGCCACACCTGAAACCGAGCATGTAGAAAAGGGTGTTTCCGCTCCTTTTACGTTGGGCTAACTGCTGCCTTCTTCACCTTCAAAAGACCAGTGGCGAGTAGTGCAACTTGCTGAATGTTTTTGGCGCATACCTCTTTATGACAGACCAAGACGGCATGAAAAACCGTGACATTGGACGCCGATAAGCAGGGGGGCCTCAGGTTCTTCGCAGCAAATTAAAAAAAAACCTGTCACACAAAATGCCATTGTTCTTTTTTCTGATGTTTAAACAATTGAATTCAGCTAGTAGTCATCATGTGCTTATGAAGATGTGTGCAGGTGCTTGACCAAGAACATCATCAAGACAGTCATTTGCGAAGTTGCCACACTCTATTCTGAACGTAATTCAGGATAACGGCCATGAGAATACTTTTCTGATATGACATACCTCTTAATGCGTGCATGGGCAGATTTTCAGCGACAACACATGTACAAGAGCATTTCGAGTGCGGACGAAGAAACAACGAAATGGACCATGGTTTGTATGTGTGGCGGATGCAGTTTTACAGATACAGACCCCTGCTCTAGAAAAGCCTGAAAGGCGAATGTGCAGCTGCTGTTCCGCTGCTGAAAATGAGGTGCGCACGGCGTTCCTCTGCAAACCTTTATTTATTACGGCCGTTTCACGCCAAATATTTGGTTACGTTATATTAGTGCCTGAAAATTAGTGCCTTAAACATTGACCCGAACATTCTTAAATGGATTGAATGCTTTCTGACTAATCGCACTCAGTTTGTAACAACTAATGGCTATAACTCACCTCTTTCTAAAGTAACATCCGGCGTACCCCAAGGTTCCGTATTAGGCCCTTTACTCTTTCTTATATATATAATGATCTCCCAGACAGCATTAACTCCGCTATAAGGTTATTTGCAGATGATTGTGTAATTTACCGCGAAATAAACAATGAATATGATAACCAATTTCTACAGTCAGACCTTGACACTGTCTCAACCTGGTGCAATAAATGGCTTATGACTCTCAACTCTAACAAATCTAAATGCATGTCAATAACCCGGCGATCAATTTCTCCCCCCTGTACCTACAGAATTAACGCCGTTCCCCTCCAGCATGTCTCTTCATATAAGTACCTCGGCGTTTACATTACCAACAATCTATCTTGGCACACGCATGTTACCTACATCTGTAATAACGCTAACCGAACGCTAGGATACTTACGCCGCAACTTTTCTCGCGCTCCGCTGTCCCTCAAAATTCTATTATACCGATCACTAATTCGCCCAAAGCTTGAGTACGCGTCCGCTATATGGGATCCCGTGCAGCAAAATTTAATTAACGCGTTAGAATCTGTTCAGAACCGCTCAGTTCGGTTCATTTGTTCTAATTATTCCCGTACTGCTAGCATATCAGAAATGAAATCTAACCTTGACCTACCCAATTTAACTGTCCGGAGGAAACTGGCGCGACTGCATTTTTTTCATAAGATATTTTTTCACAATCCATCAATGAAGCGAGACCTCATTTCACAACCGTCATACCACTCATCGCGCATTGATCATCAGCATAAGGTTGCCATTCCGTTTTGCCGCACCAAATTCTTTTCAGCAGCCTTCTTACCGAAAACAGCCGCCGATTGGAACCACCTTCCCTCTTCTGTTGTATCAATAACAGACTTTTTGTTATTCAAGACTGCAATTTCTCAGGAATGCTTGTAACTATACGCAGTTTCCATTATCTATCTTTGTCTTGTATGTGCTTGAATTCTTATACATTTTTAGTTGACTTATGTTGCCTTCCTGATTTGCGCATCTGATACTTGTTTCTTTATTTTGTCTTTTTTTCTTGTGTGTTATATATGTTGTACCCACCCCCTCTGTAATGCCCTACGGGCCCTGAGGGTATTCTAATAAATAAATAAATAAATATTATTACGGTGCACCTGTGCGTTCAGCGCTTGCGCGAGAGGCGAATCGGCCATCTTCTTTGGCTGCCGATTCTTTGTGGCCGTTACACATTAAACCTATATCTCGCCCCAACACAGTATCTTGAAGGTACCTTCATGAGTCAGCGTGACATGCGAGTCTCACTTTTTTCTAACAATGTTTGGGCTTGATTTTCACAAAATTTCTTTTATGTAAACATTCGACAGAAGTCTGTCTGGTTGGTTATAAAACTGGGAGATGATTTAGACTCCACCAAAAAGTTTTGAAGAGACCCAACGTTTCGAAACCGACTTGGTTCCTTCCTCAGGGGTCACAGCGGGGCTACGTAGCATCGGCGAACTCAAAGCACTCGCGAGGTGGATAATGACCCCCCTCTCTCTCTTCTGGTTTTGCCGTGGAGTGCAGTCCATGTGTATACACTGGGGGAAAGGTTCAGAGAAAGCGGTTGATGTTATGGGCTGTCCTCTGTAGTTGCCACGACTCGAGTAATAACCTTCTCCTCCAGTATGGCTCACTTTGAAGTCGGTTTCGAAACGTCGGGTTTCTTCAAAACATTTGGTTAGAGTCTAAATCATCTCCCAGAAATTTTTGTACGTAATCTTTGCAGCTTATATATGTTTACCGCAGCCATTTTACATAATATTCTGTCAGAAATATAGCTGAACCTACCGAGAGTTACAAACATTGTAGAGTTCATCAAGGCATTCGCTCAACGCTGCAAGTTTCTGTGCCACGAGCCACCTCGTGTTTTCTCCGCTCAAGCAAGTACCAGGGCAAGACTATTGCAAATAACGCAAAACAGAGCACTTCCCTGGTGGCTTCTAGCGAGGCTATAACCTCGATGTGCGTCGCGAAATCATTTCTGCGAAGGGATATTATGAAAAAATTGGCCCCGTATCTGCATGTAATCTGCAAATGTCGTCCAAAGACGATAGTCTTGCGTGTGGAGAGAGTGAAAGAGACATTTATTTGATGTTCTGCGCAACAAAATTGGTGAATGGTATTCTGGAGGCGCTGCGTTAGAGTGGCCCATTGCGTGCAGCGGAGGCGAACGAGCGCATCGCTCCCCGTCATGCGTGACACATGAGCGCCGTCTGTCAGCTTTTTTTAAAACGAAGCACGTTGCTCTGAGACGGGTGTGCGCACCCATCTCAGAGGTGATAAGGCGTAGAACGCAAGACGACGGGTAGGTGCCACCACCGTCTCGTTTTAGCAAAGTGTTGGAAACACTGGTCTTTCCGTACAAGCGTTGCATGGTCAGCGCAACGTTATAAGCGCTACGGTCCTTAAAATTACTTATGTATGCCTTTTCAAGTAAGAGGCACACATGTAGATTATATACGTGTTGTTATGGTGCCCCAGACATGCGCAATAATCGATTTTTAATTGACAATTGCACAAGCATGAGCTCTCAACCTTAAGCAACGTAGGTGAGCGCTGCGGATGCGGTCGGCCGTTTCAAGTACCCGATGTCATTGAGAGGGGACAAACAGACAAATGCACTGACAGACCAAAATTTTTTCGTCGAAGGTCCCCAAGAAAGACTATCGTTTTAAAAAAGAAGTTCTTTGTGCTCTTTGTTTGTCCCCTTCTTCGGGCAACCCAGCATTTCATTCCATGTGACGATTCCATTTATATATATATATATATATATATATATATATATATATATATATATATATATATATATATATGTCTTGGTTAGGTTTGTCAAGTAGCAAGGCGTGTGACGCGAGGAAGATGGAGACAATGCGGAAAACGAAATGAAGTTATATTGGACGAGAAAAAAAAAACGATTGCACATACAGTAGTAGGCGTCGTACACGCACGCAGTTCACACACATAAGAAAAGAATTAACAGTCTCACAGTCTGGGTCGTAGCCCGGTGCCTTGAAGTGGGACCTGTTGCGTGCTCGGATGCAGTCGTATCTTGGGTGTCAGGTCAGCATACCACTGTAGAGGGCATCACCCGATCTAGGCGTAGCCGCACACTGTCAGCGACGTCGGCTCGCTGGACGTGGTCGGTAGCTCCGGTCTTTCGAGGGCGCTCGCCCTACCGGAGATGTCCGCTGGACCACTCACCAAGAACTCGTGCCTGGCCACGCCGACACGCCATGCCTCGAGAACGTCAATGGCTCGAGGACAGGAACACGGCCTTTCGAACCTCGCGCGTAGTTGCGGGTTCGCCCTAGGCTCCCTTGCATCATCTTGTCGGCGTCCAAACAGCTTCGTCCTCCGCGAGCGTCTCCTCTTCTTTCTTCAATGGGCGCGCTGCAATGCCCCTTCATTCTTGTCATCTGCCAGGTGATGTGGCGCTGTAGTGTGTTATGCTGGCATTTTGAAAAGCTACTACTTCACTATATATATATATATATATATATATATATATATATATATATATATATATATAGATATATATATATATATATATATAGTATATATATATATATCCTGCAATAGGCGAAGGAATGCTTCGCACTTATTGAGAGCTTACAAACCTGAATCTAATTACAAGAGGGCGACATGGGCTGTTGGTGAATACGGTGAATT